>PVKA01001960.1:0-65870 GCA_004027165.1 Ctenomys sociabilis | reverse complement strand
ACTTTACTTGGAAGATCCAAAAAACTCCACCAAGAAGCCAGTAGAATTGATAAACAAGTTCAGTAGCATAGCAGGATACAAAGTCAATACCCAAAAGTCAGTAGTATTCCCCTACACAGATAACAAACACACTGAGAGGGAAATTAGAGAAACAATACCTTTTACAGTAGCATCAAGGAAAATGAAATTCCTTGGAATTCATCTAACTAAAGAAGTCAAAGATCTTTTTCATGGAAAATTATAGTATTCTAAGAAAAGAGATTATAGAGGATTTCAGAAAATGTAAAGATATTCCCTGCTCCTGAATAGGAAGAACCAACATCGTGAAGATAGCCATACTCCCAAAATTGTTGTACAGATTTAATGCAATCCTTATCAAACAACATATCTCCCAGACCTAGAGAAATATTTCTTTGAGTTTATTTTGAGCCAGAAAAGATCTAGAAGAGCAAAGGTCAAGAAAGGCAAGGCAGGAGGCATTACAATTCCTGACTTGAAATCATATTACAAAGCTACTGTGATAAAATCAACATGGTATTGGCAACAATATAGACCTGAGGATTGATAGTATAGATTAGAAGATGCAGAGGCCTGTATGATCACACTCAACCACTTGATCTTTAACAAAGGGGCCAAATATGCTTACTGGAAGAAAGATAGCCTCTTTAACAAATGGTGCTGGAAAAACTGGCTTTCTACATGCAGAAAACTAAAACTTGACCGCAGTAAATGCACTATGCCCAAGTTAAAATGGATTAAAGATCTAAACATTAAAACAGAAACACTAAATCTCTTGAAAGAGAAATTAGGAGAAACTCTGTAAGACATAAGGGTAGGCAAAAGTTTCAGGAACGAAAATCAAATCACATGGGTAATATTTGAAAGAATTAGGAACTGGGACCATCTTTTATTGAGAAGTTTTTGCACATCAAAAAGAAATTATCAACAAAGTGAAAAGACAACCCACAAATTTTGAAAAAGTCCTAACTCATAAGCACTCAGACAAAGGTCTGCTATCTGGAATTTTTAAAGCACTAAAACAATTAAGGCCCCTAAATTTAACGACCCATTCTAGAAATAGGTGTCTGAGATGAATCCACACTTCTCAGCAAACAAAATAAATGCTCCACATTACTAGATATCCATGAAATGCAAATTAAAACAACACTGAGATGCCATCTCACCCCAGAAAGAATGTATATAATAAAGAAATCAATCAACAAAAAATGTTTGAGAGTCTGTGGGGAAAAGTGAATCCTTCTCCACTGCTGGTGGGAATGTAGACCTGTGCAACCATTATGGAAATCAGTGTGGAGATTCCTTAAAAAACTAGCACTGGAAATCCCATTCAAGCCGGCTATCCCTCTACTCGGACTTTTCCTAGAGGAACTGAAAACATCATATCATAGTGATATATGTGTACCTATGTTTATGGCAGCACTATCTGTGATAGCCAAATCTTGTAAACAACCAAGATGCCTGTCACATGAGAAATGGTTGAAAAAGATGTGGCATTTTTATACAATGGCGTATTATTTAGCTATAAAGAAGGATAAACTTGAAGCATTCATATATCAGTGGATGCCATTTGAAGAAATACTTATAAGCAAAATAAACCAGATCTATTACAGATCTGGTTTATTGTAGTTTATTAATATAATAAACTTTATTATGTTAATAAACAGTTTATTATTCTGTATATAACAGAATATTATACATCATGTATAAATATAGTATAGTCTCCCTACTATAATTACTAAAAAGAAGAAATACAAATAGAAAGATATAACACAATTAAAAGGAAAGCAAGGACTTGAGGACTGGACAATGAGGAGAGGGCAAGGAGAAAAGCTGAAAAACATGACAGGGGCAAAAGCATACATTTATATGCACTAGATGAGTAAGGCAGTGACCCTGAGAAACATCAGCAGGTCTTTAAAACTAGCAGTTAATTGGTAGGATTCTCACCCTGACTAACTATAGATGCAGATACCTGTGAACCAAGCAACTGCACTGAAGATAGCAATGTGTAATAGAAGGGTCACGCTTGGAATGCCTGTCATTCTGGTCTTCTAAATACGTACTTCTTGTTATGACATACTAAGTATTACTATACTGTCTTTCAAGTAATTTTTTTACTATAAATGGTATTAAATGAAAAATACACAGAAAAAAAAGTCTCAGGACAATCCTGCTGTACATGGATAGATTTTTAAATTTCTGTGTAAATATATGTAAGTGTTCATTCTTATTTTTTAAAATTGTTTTTCTTCATATTCTGTAACTACTTAAAGTTTAATATCTTAATACTTGATGGAAAACACCTGTTCCTGTTATACCTATGATGTCTGATATGTAGACAAATAGTGATTGTAAACTGAACTGCATATGTTGCAGGGTAATAATAAGCTTCTCTTCTGAAGGATTAACAACCTAAGTTTGCAAATCAAAAATCTGGGAAATGGAAAGGCTGCAAGGTCAACCAATATTTTGGCCCTAGCCTTTCAAGGTCAGTAAAGTCTCAAGACATAGGAGAACCTGTACTGTAACATCATGTAACCCAGTTGAGTCCCAAATTTTCTGATCAAGGAAATTATGGAGCCACAGAGGAATGTGATCAATGATCTATAACGTGCTTAAGGAAAATCACATGGAGAAAAAAATTCTCTCAGGCTTCCACAGAGAGCAAATAGGTCAAGCAATGGCAGTGACTCATCTGCAAGGCTGATACTGAGAAAGGATCTACAAAGTGTGGTACAGGGTTGCAGGATAAACCCTGAGGGTACTTGACTGACCTTATGAGATACAAAAGTTATATTTCTTGTTATATAGGTCTTGCTTCATCTTGGTCTTAACCATCCAGAAGAAACGTATAAAATTGAGGTATATAATGTAAAACCATATTAATATACAAGAACTTCTGTGGATAACCCACTACTATCATGGACTGCTGGACTGTGTTGGACTGTTTTGCTGAATTCATGCACTTATAGTATTTGGATGTCAATGGAATACTCATCTCTGACACAACTAAACAAAAAAGGGGCTACAAAGGAAGGACCACTTTGTATCTGTATATAGAGAATATTTAGGATAGGTATGCAGTTACTATCGCTTAACTCAATGAGAAGATTTGTACTAATAGTGTTTGGACAGGATATCCAGTCTGCTTCTTGTATTATAGATAACCACTAAGAAGATAACAATGTATAATGTGTTCATTATTGAAACTGTCCTATTAATCAGCTTTGAAACCATCTCACTGATATTTGTTTCTCAGTAAAAAAATAAAATGAAAATCAAAAACAAACAAAAAAAGAAATATTAAAAAGAATCAACAAATGGCATCTCACCTTAATAAAAGTGCTTTGTACAACAAAAGAAATAGCAGTAGAGTGACATGACATTTGGAGTGGGAAAAAATTACAACTCATTGTCCCTCAGACAAAAGACTTCTATGAAGAACATATAAAAAACTGAAAAAAAACAGGTCCCCCACATTCAAAGAATCAGCCCAAAGTGGGCACCTGAGATGAACACATACTTCTCAGATGAAGAAATACATGAAAAAATGTTCACCATTATTGGTCATTAAAACATACAAATTAAAACAACACTGAGATTCCATCTCACCCCAGAAAGAATCACTATCATCAAGAAATCAACTAATAACAAATACTGGAGGGGGCTTTGGGGAAAAAAGGACACCACTTCCCATTTGGTGGGAGTGTAGACTGGTGCAACCACTCTGGAAATCAGTGTGGAGATTCATCAAAAAACTAGGATTGGAGATCCCATTTGACCCATCTCATTCTCTTTTGGATATCTTCTCAGAAGAACTGTAAGCATTGTATTACAATAATATATGTGCACCCCTGCTTATGGCAGCACAATTTGTAATTGGAAACAATCCAAATACCCATCAACAAAGAAAATGGTAAAAAGTGATGTTTTTATATAATAGGGTGCTATTCAGCCACGAAGAAGGATAAACTTGAGATTTTTTTAGGTAAATGAATACAACTAGAGACCATACTTATAAGTGAAATAAATCAGGCCTATATGTCTGATTATTTTGTCTCCCTAGAGTGAAAAACTAAACAAGTGAATAAGATAAAAAATGTACAATAGTTGTTAGTTGGAAAAAAACTGTTTAAAAAAAAAAAACGAACTGTGATGGGTGAAAGGAAGAAAGGAAAAATGAAAACAAAATTTATATACAAGATAAGTTGTACAGGTAGCTTCTCTTAGGTAATTGAAAAGAAATATTGGTGCAAATATTGTTTGCACAAGACATCATGCCTATATCTTGTACTCTAAATATTATGAATACAGTACATAATGTATGAATTATTGTAATTCTCCTTCTAACCTGTTCTGAAACTTTAACTGTTATTTCTTCTATTTCTTTCTCTTTAAACTACAAAAATCCCTATTAGGACAGAGCTGATACTTTGAAATTGAACTTATTTATGCTCATGTGAAATACAGCAAATAGAAACTCATAATAAATTTTCCTGTCCATAACTGAATGAGAATAGGTTTTTATAATTGAATTTCTTGATGTTTCTCACATTTGCATCTTGAGGAACATGAAAAATTTATTATAGGCATGATGTGAATTGTTCATGTGTAGAAAGTATTTTAATAACAAAGATCCTACAATGACTAGAAGAGATAAAATAAGAATGGGCCTGTCAGCTTCCCTTTATGATGAATTCAATTAAGAAAACATTGGTTTTACATAAAGATAGTGTTAGTGGAACTTCAAGGAAAAATGAAAGAATAGAGTGAACTCTTAGACTAAAATGTTAGAAAATTAGGTTTGTTTAATTTTCCAGAGTGTGAATTATACAGGGATGGGTTCCAGAACATCCCCACATCATGAAAACCTACCATCCCTGCAGCCTCCATTAGTATGAATTCAAAGCTTGAGATTTTTCATTGCTGAGTATTTGTTATCTCCTGGGCAATTTTTCTTAGTGCTAGTGAGTGGTAAACACTCAGCAAACACTTGTGAAAATACGCAGCCAACTGTCATCCCACCATTATCGTGATCTGTGACACAAAGTAAAAAAAAAGTGCCATCTGGAGATTGTATATACAGTCTTTTCCAGTGTTGGACAAATCAAATCTACATGTACCTGATAATAATGAAAACAGTAATAGTAGATATTTGTTTAGTGCCCAGGATTGTTCTAGGAAATTGATTAGATACTTTCTACTTAATCTTTACAGATGAGTACTATTATGTACAATTATTTCCTTTTTAAATACATAAATTGAGACTTGAGAGAAAAACGACAAGGGCAACCATGAAATCTGGACAATTAAATGTAATGGACCTCACACTCTGCAAAGGGCCGTCTCTTTCAGTGTTTGAATTATGATTAGATTTTTAAAATAATTTTTTTTAAATCTTTTGTTCATGAATTTATTTGGAACAAAGTTTCACTACACAGCTCAGACTCAGGGATCCTCCTGACTCATCCCCAGCCCTGGGATTACAGGTGTGTGCCACCATGCCGAGTTTCAGTGGCTGGCTCATTGCACCCAGGGTTGGTATGGCATGTGGTCCTGGGTATCAAACCTGGGACTTTCTGCTTGTCAGGCAGCTACTTAGACCAAGGAGCTATCTACCCAGTCCCTGGAAATAACTTTTGAAGAACTAAAGATATTCTTTTGATTAGAAGCAAGCATTCTTATACATTTAAAAGTTCAAGCAGTCACCCTAAAATAAATAGACATCAGAGGTAAATATTAAGTCATATTTATTGCCAGAAAAGTAGAAAAATTCCCATCACTGCAGGGATTACACTCTGGCTATGTGCTAGTGAAAGCTACATTGACTGTATACATGACTTCCTTGTGTCTATTTATATTTAGTTTATATCTGCCTGAGGAAAGTTGTGTTGTCAGGCTGACCACTTCCAGAGCTCTGTGCAGAGCTGGAGACTCTGCACATGGCAGGGTGCAGGGTCCCAGGCTCTCTCTCACCCAAGAACTCATTCCCCATCCATCAACTTCATGAAGTCTCCCTCACTGAAAATAACACAATAAGAGGCCAGGAGGTAGTGGTCTAAGACCTTGCCTGACAAGCACAAGGACCTGGGTTTGATCCCCAGTACCACATATTGTGCAGGCCCCATTCCAGCCACTAAAACTAAGCATGGTTGTGTAAGCTTGTAATCCCAGAGCTGGGGAGGCTGAGACACGAGGATGACTATGAGTCTGAGCCTCATAGTGAAATTTTGTACCAAATAAATAAATAAATAAATATTTGTTTAATTTAAAAAAAGAAAATAACAATAAAAACATGGCTTCCTGCAATTCACCTTTCATTGCTTAACTTTAACCTTCACTTTTTTTTCTTATTCAAGTATAGTTAATCTCTTATTAGCTTAGCCTTGTATTTTTTCAAGTATGTTTCATTGTAGTACAGCTACTTTCCACTAGCAGGTAAGCAGCTAGTGGCTCTTCATGGGTAGGCTCTGTGCAGGGCTGTGTTCTCTAATGATGAGGTTTAGCAGACGCTGGCTGTCACCCCTGCACTATGGGAGCACACATTCTAAAGTGTCATACATCCATACCCCCACCCTTAAATTGGTTCCATGTCTTATATCTAGGACCAGTAAATGGGAAAATGAAGGACAGATACAGAGTAATTCTATACTGCCGCAAAATTTACCTTGCTATCTTGAAAAGAGTCATACTATTTTGGGATTTTACAGTAAACAAAAATCCAGACAGCAGACCAGAAGGGCCATTTACAAGTTATGAAATTGCCTGGGTGAGATAAGGCAACTCATAAATGATTCAGTGAGGCTCACAGGATAAATCTTATTTCTCTCTCTCTCTCTCTCTCTCTCTCTCTCTCTCTCTCTCTCACACACACACACACACACACACGAGTCCAGGGAAGATTCTGTGTTGTTCTCTGTCCCTGATAATGTGAGAGAAAAACACATGTCACATTAAGAACCTGACATGACATTAGAATGCTATAAAATGTTCAATTAAACATGGCAACTGCAGCACAAATGGTACCCAGGATACAGTTCTTTGTTTGCCTTTACGGACTTTAATGTGTCTTATTTATGGAGGGCAGAGAACATAAGGATTATAAAGTGACAGCCTCCAGCCCACCTGAAAATATCTGTGTCAGTGTCAAGAAAAATGATAAACGGGGCTGCCTGAGGATCTTCTTTCCACAAGACAGACAGAGCTGCGTTTGGTGGATTGCACCTCATGGAATTAGAGCTAACTTAAGGAAAACTGCTCCAGCATCTGTCTTCCTTCAAACAGATTGTCAAGAGCAGAACTGGAAGGAGGGAGAGGTGGGGTGGGCTGGGGAGAAGCAAGCACCAACAACTCGCATGTTTTAAACCCTCAAGACAGACTGTTGTTTAGAACCTCCAGAGCTCCAAAGCTCCACACACGTCTGCTGTCTGGAGAAGCTTCTTGCTGCTCTGCAGCAGATCATGACCACTGAGCTCGTTGTCCCGCACTTGCCCGATCCGACATGATGGGCAGCTAGTCACGGCAAACAAGGTAGATGGAAGAACATAGGCTTAAATGATGCTCTGGTGTGAGCAGGACTCCACTGGGACCCCTCGCGGGCCAGTCAACCTTCTATTCTTTTAAATGCCCCCTCCCCATTCTTCTGGATCGGGACTGTTTATTTCTTTCCCTCAGGACCCAACCACAGATGGTTGACTTCCAGCATGCTCCTACTCAGCCAGCCCGGCAGTTCCCACTAGAGATCAATAGAGTGAGTTAAAGAAGCAATTGCATGACAATAAATAAAAAAGAAAACTAAGTTTGGATACTACCACTTCTAAACTGACTGCTTTCTGAGCTTGTTTTTATCCATTACTAGGAAAAAAAGAGCAGCCCCCGGAGGCCTACTGGGTCGGCTGTCAGATCGCTTCAATGAGAAACCCAATCAGACCTGATTTGTGAAGTGTCAGAAGCTGCAGTGAATCACGTAAACAGCGCCGTCTATTACGTGAGGCTGTTGCTCTGCAGGCTGAAGGGCCCGGAAGCTGGTGGGTGTTTTCTTCTCTGCATCTGAGAGTAAAAATTTGCACGCTGTGTTTTCTGGTCAAGGGGAGCAATCAAAATGGGAATGTGAGCAGATGCACAGCGAGGGACTGGCAGCCTTGGCTTCTTCTACCCTCCAGAGCTCAGCCTTTCACTGGACATGAAAGTATCCAAGAAAGCCTTTCCTCTAGTGCATCTTGCTTCGGAAAGAGCAAAGGGGTTTTGTTTCCGCTATTGCACTTACCTGCTAAGAGAGGAAAGGAAGAAGGCAAACAGAAGCCTAGGCTCATGGATGGCCGCGCTGGGCAAGGCCATGGCATCAGTGGAATAACGGTCTCCCAATTTTTTGACTTCCAATTGGTCCCTTTGTCCCATGGACTTAAAAAATCCTTTTCCTGCATCTTACAAAGATTCTCATGAATCTTGTAAGTGGCCCAGGTAAGTTTAAAAACCCACCAGTTGTTCTTAGCCTCCAGAGACTCAGCACATACCCTTAATTCTGTGAACCTCCTCACATAAAGTAAGAGCAAGGCGAGAGGCTCAGTTCTTTGGACATCTGCCATGGGTGGGAGCCAGGTTCCTATTAGAAACCAATACCAGTCTCTTTCTCTCGTGGGAATAAAGCCTGTAGTGGAGAAAGATGTTCTCTAGTTTCATTATCAGGTTGTAATAACTTTGCTGGCTTCAGGCCCTACTAAGTATAGGGCTATACCTGGTTTTCAAATAAGTTCATGACCCAAGAAATTTGTGTTGTGATTTTGCCTGCTCTATTTATTTATTCCTTTAGACACTTTTATAAAAATTTTTTGCCAATAATTATTGCTAGAAAATGGAACTATAGTGAAACAGATACCTCTACCCCTCCATTCAGGCGATCAGTCCAATTCATCTGTCCCTAAGACTACTAACTGGCAGCAGCAGTACTGCGTCCCAGTGGGCATCATGGAGAACAGAGCAAAGGATCCAGTAGGTTTTTCTTTTATAAATTTCTATGTCTCATTTTTTTTTTTGTACCGTTCAGCTAAGCTCTTAAAAGACAGACTGAATTTTCTCATTTTGAGTGCACAATAACTAATTCTGTTTCTTTTTCTCTCTTTTTTTATTGTAAAGAGAAAAAAGATAAACAATAAAACCGAGCTCCAAAACCTGTTTCTTTTTCTGAGCTGCCAAGTGTGTTCTCATGCTCTGGATTACTTTCATATTTTCAAATAAATTATTTCCAAGACTCTGCTCTGAGAATTTCCAGTCCTGGCCTGAGAGCGGTCTGGCAGTGGACCGGTCCAAGTACATTTTCAAAGCTACAGCTTTATGAAGACATGCAATAGAGAAGACAGTGTTTGGGCACTGGAAGAATACAAAACTGGGGTTTTATCATCCCCACCCACAAGTGAAACTTGATAATATGACTTAAATTAGAATGGTGACTGCAAAGAACATGATATATGTTACATTAAAAGCTATCGTTTTAGGCCATTTCCTTCTCTTTGGACAAAGAAGACAGCTTTCCCCAACCTTGCTGTCAATGAGAACAGCTAGTAGATGGGCCAGGGCTCCAGAGGGCATGGTGTTTTGTGTTCCTATTACTGTGTGTGAATTATGTTATAAACTGCACACACTAAGATAAACGAGCAGAGGATGCAAGTAGGATTTGGGTCCGCAGTGCTGTGCGTGCCACGGTGAGGTGCCTCCCGGTGGCCTTTCCGGTCCCGTGATCCTCAACCTCACTTTTCTTAGTATAAGAGCTACATGCAGTCTTTGGAATGTCCTTGCTGCATCTTTCAAGGCAAGGTTCCCCCGCTGGGCATCACGCATTGTTCCTTCACTCTGTGCTGTGGAAGGCACTGTGTGTGGCACCTCTGGTGTCCTCTGACTGATGTCAGTCTACATCTCAGCCTTTCGCTAAAGCCCGGACACAAGCCAAGCACACTTCAAAATGCTGTCAGACATTGCCAAATATGTTTGGGGGACAAAATGGCGGGAAATTGAGAACCCCCGGGGTGAAATGATGCATGACAGCGATTTTAAAGTTCCCTATTCCTGGCACATTGGCAATCTGGGTCACTTTAAGAGAGAAGTTCTGAAGCCACGTGTCAGCCCTAGACACACACGTGTGGACTCTCCCTCCAGGGAGAACCCGCAGGGGGGTCTCCAGCTGTCCTAGCCATCATGTAAGGGCCATGCCATCCCCACAAGGCACCCTGACAGCACCACAGAGGGGCGGAGCAGGTCTCTTTCTGTCTCACAGTGCCTTCCACGGCACAGTGGCACTCCCCAAGGGCCCAGCAGAAACCTCTGCAGAGTGGCACTGCCGTCAGACCTTCTGCAGCTCTCTGTCCTTCTCTGGAGGTGGCGGGGCCTCACCTGGGCTGGGCAGTTGCAGCTTTCATTTGCGTCCTGGCCCCGCCTGTGTCGCCCACGCTTCGCCAGGAGTCACCGCGCGTCCTGCTTCCAGGCTTGCCCTGCCTGCGCTGGGCCACTGCCACATGCTGCGCTCTGGCTCCGGCATCCTCGAGGGGCTCAGCAGAGGGAGGCGGCCCAGGCCTGCCCCTCGCTGGCCGGCGACCTGGGGGGGGGGGCCCTCTGGATCGCGCAGACCTGAGGCACTAGGCCGTCTTGCGGCTGTATGCTGCCGTATCTACTTCTGTAGTTTACGGGTTTCATCAGATTTTAATATGAATTAGGAGCAAAGTTTATTAACACAGTTGCCTGAATTCTAATTTTCAGCATTTTATTTAAAAAACCAAAATTAAAGAAAGCCCAGGGAAGCAGGTGAGGATGAGAGGGAAGGAAGCCGGGCAGGCTATTCCCCTCGTGCCTCCATAGAAGGCATCCACCACGGAGAAAGAAGGTCGTCATCGAGACCTGTAGGCCTGCTTATGACACAACAAATCATTATTTTGAAAGAAGAGTATATTATTACGCATTCTTTGTTTAAAAACCATTACAGTGGTGCCTCATTTCACAAACTTTTCTTTCCAGGATTCTGGCTACACACTACATTAGATGAGAATTGAACCAAATTTCCCCATAAGGTCAACAGTCCTAACCATTGAATTTTGTTTGTTTTTAGTGTTTTGAGTTTTTTGTTTGTTTGTTTGTTTTGTTTTTGAGACAAGGTGTACTCTAATTCAGGCTGGCCTTGAACTCAGTGTGTAGCCCAGGCTGGCTTCAAACTTGCAGCAAGCTGCCTGCCACAGCCTTCCAAGAGCTATGATTATAGGCATATGCCACCAGGCCTAGCCTACCCATTGAGTTTTTTAAAACAGAAAATAAAAAATAGTTAAAAAAAAAAAAAAAAGACAAAACAAAAAATCCATTAGAAACAATACAGAATTTCACTAAACAAATGAAAGGAATTCAGTGATGGTTGTTACATTGACTATTTGTTGTCCTCAAATTAGTTTTCAAATTACAATTTAAGAATTCAAAATTGGTCAAAAAGTTATAAAAACTTTTAAAAGAGAGCAAGAAAATTTAAGTGTTAACTGCTCCTTTCAATAGGCCAGCACAAATCATCGGCATAGTTGTCCAAGCTATCCTGTGTACATGCACAGGCATTTGTTTCATCTTTCTTCTTTCCCTCTTTACTACTTTCGCTCACCCCAATTGTTCTTTCTCTCTGAACAGCTTCTTTCCCTTTCATTATATCTAGTGTACCATTCAGATTTTATTTACTCTTTCAAGTTCTTAAACTAGTGAGACAATATGATGTTTACACAAGCGGGTCTGATTTATTTCACTTGTAAGCATGGTCTCTAGTTCCATTCACTTATCCAGAAAGCCTTGAGTTGATTATCATCACCATTATTATTATTTATTTGGTACAGGGTTTCACTATGCAGCTCCGACTCATAATGATCCTTCTCTTTTCAGCCTCCTGAGGCCCAGTATTACAGGCGTGTGCTGCCACTCCTGGGCTTGGTACCAGTTCACTGGGCCTAGGGGTAGGGCTGGCATGGCATGTGGTGCCAGGCATTGAACCCCAGTCCCTGCATTTGCCTAAATAGGTGCTTATACCACTGAGCCTTCTTGCTGGTCCTATTTTTATAGCTGAGCTCCACTGTATCAAAATACCACTATCTTTTTTATCCATTCCTCAGTTGATAGACATTTGGGTTGTTTCCAAGATTTAGCTATGACAACTTGTGCTTTATAAACATGGTTGCACATATATTGCTATGGGATGACGCTTTTTAGTTCTTCTGGAAAAATACCTAGGAGGGTAATAGCTGCATTAAATGAGAACTCCAATCCTAGTTTTTGGGGGAATCTCTGCATTGATTTCCATAATGGTTATGCCAGTGCATATTCCCCCCAACAGTGGAGAGGGGTTCCTTTTCCCCATAGCCTCACCAGCATATGATTTATTGATGATAGCCATTCTTTTTGGGGTGAGAAATTAAAACAGTGTTGTTTTAATTTGCATTTCTTGAATGGTCAATGATGTTGAACATTTTCATATGATTTGCCATTTTTATTTCTTCATCTGAGAAGTGTATATTAACTTCAAATGTCCATTTTTTATTGGATCTTTGAATTTTGGGGGCCTGACTTTTTTAAAGTTCTTTATATGTTCTAGATAGAATTCCTTTGTCTGAGGGATAATCAGCTAAAACTTTTTTTCCCAATTCATGGGTTCTTTTTTACTCTGTTGGTAATTTCTTTTGATGTGCAGAAACTTTTCAAAAACATGAGATCACATTTGTTGATTCTTTGAAGTATTTCTCCTATAGTTCGGTTTTTGTTCACAAATTCTCTGCCTTTCCCCATGTCTTTAAGTTCCTACTTACTTTCTCCTCCAGTAGATTTACTGATTATGTTTTAATCTTTGACTCATTTTAACTTTAGTGAAAGCTGATAGACATGGGTCTAATTTTAGCCTTTAGTATGTAGAAAAGCCAGTTTTTCCAGCACCATTTATTAAAGAGGCTATCCACCCTTCCAGTGAATGTATGTGGCCCCATTGTCAAAGATAAGGTGGCTGAGTGCATTTGTGGTTGTGTCTGCATCTTCTAATCTGTTGTATTGAGACTGAGATCTGTTGTTTTGCCAGTGCTATGCCGATTTGTCACAGTACTGTAGTGTGAGTTTCAGTCTGAGATCATGATGCCTTCTGGCTTTCCTTTGTTGCCAAGATTGCTTTTGCTATTTTTAGTCTCTTCTGGTTTCAGGTGAATTTGAGGAATGTGTTCTCCAGGTTTGTGATGTACACAAATGGTATTTTAATTGGAATTGCATTGACTCTATATAACAATTTTGGGGGTACAGCCATTTTCACCATGTTGGCACCTCATATCCACAAGGAAGGTATCTTTCCATTTTCTGAAATACTCTTCAATCTCTTTTTTCAGAGTACTGTGATTTTCACTACATAGAACTATAACTTTCTTTATTGGATTGATTCCTAAGTATTTTTTAATGTATTTGTCAAAGGTATGTTTTTTCTAACTTTTCCTCAGTGTGTTGTTTGGTGAAGAATGCTATTGATTTATAAAATGCTTTTTTAAAATTTCTATTTACTTTATTTATTTGGTACAGGTCTTGTTATACACCTTGGTCTCATAGTGATCCTCCCGTCTCAGTCTCCCCAGGCCTGGGATTACCATCTCACCAGGTTTTGGTGGCCAGCATGGTTTGTGGTACCAAGGATAGAACCCAGGACTTTGCACCCAGGCTGGCACTTAGACCTCTAAGCTATCTCCCGAGCCCACACTTTTGAGTGTTGACTTTGTATCTGATTATTCTACTGAACTTGGTTATTAAATCTAGAAGTTTTCTGGTGGAGTTTTTGAGGTCTATGAAAGTATCATGTCACATGTGCGAATAATGATAATTTCACTTGCTTTCTAATAATTATTTCCTTTATTTTTCTCTTTTGTCTAATTGCTCTGGCTAATGTTTCCAAAGCTATATTGAATAGGAGTGGTGATGGTGGACCATTATCCATTAAATTTGACAGAGTATTCACCCAATTTGGTTTGTGACCAGAATCATGAAAAAATTAATTTGTGAAGCAAAATACCACTGTATTTAGATATATACTAAATTCTACTAATTGAAAGTTTAGAGACATGAAAGGAACAAACAATGTGGATTCTCTAGAATTTCAACTTTATTGGAGAATAAAAGCCTCCAAAAATCTATAACTCCATTTGATACATGATCTTTTAAAATTTATTTTTATTCTACACAATAGTTGTTGACATTTGTGGGGTAGAGTAGGAGAGTTTGATGCATGTTTTTTATATGTAATAATCAAATCAGGGTGATTCCATTTCACCCTGAAAACAACCTGAAGATGAGCTGTCAGAGTAAATATTGGAGTCAAACATGCTTACTGGAAGAAAGATTGCCTCTTTAACAAGTGGTGCTGGAAAAACTGGCTTTCTACATGCCAAAAACTAAAACTTGACCCAGCTCTATCACATGCACTAAGCTAAAGTCAAAATGGATTAAAGATATAAATATCAAAACAGAAACACTCAATCTCCTGGAAGAGAAAGTAAGAGGAACTCTTGAAGACACAGGGGTAGGCAAAGAGTTCATGAGCAAACATGTATTCACACAGGAAACACTTGAAAGAATTAATAACTGGGATCAACTCTTATTGAGAAGTTTCTGCACATTGAAAGAAATTATCAACAAAGTGAAAAGACAGCCCACAAATTTTGAAAAAATCTTAACTAATAAGTACTCAGACAAAGGTTTGCTCTCTAGAATTTATAAAGAACTAAGATACATTAGGGCCTTCAAATTTAAAGACCCAATCCGGAAATAGGCATCTGAGATGAATACACATTTCTCAGAGGATGGAATTAAACAAGCAAATAAATACATGAAAAAATGCTCCACATCACTAGCCATGTGTGAAATGCAAGTTAAAACAACACTGAGATACCATCTCACTCCAGAAAGAATGGCTATCATAAAGAAATCAAGCAACAACAAATGTTGGAGAGGTTGTGGGGAAAAGGGAACGCTTCTCCACTGCTGGTGGGAATGTAGACTGGTGCAACCATTGTGGAGATCCTCACAAAACTAGGACTGAAAATCCATTCAAGCTGGCTATTCCTCTACTGGGAATTTTCCCAGAGGAACTGAAAACATCATATCACAGTGATATATGTGCACCTATGTTTATAGCAGCACAAATTGTGATAGACAAATCTTGGAAACAACCAAGGATGCCTGTCACATGAGGAATGGTTGAAAACGATGTGGTATTTTTATACAATGGTGTATTACTCAGCTAAAAAGAATGACAAACTTGAAGCATTTATATTGAAGTGGATGCCATTTGAACATATACTCATACGTGAAATAAACCAGACACATATGAGCAAATATCATATAGTCTCCCTAGTATAAGAAACCAAAAGAAGAAATACACATAGAAATGTACAACAACAATTAAAAAGAATTTGGATAAACTGCATATGTTGCAAGGGTAATAATCAGCTGCTCTGCTGGGTGGTTAACAACCTAAGTTCACAGTTCAAAGATTGTTGCAGATCAGGTGACAGTGTGTTTGCAGAGGCCTCTGCATTGTCTAATCTATTCCATTGATCCTCAGGTCTATTTTGTTGCCAGTACCATGTTGATTTTATCACAGTGGCTTTGTAGTATAATTTCAAGTCAGGAATTGTGTTGCCTCCTGCCTTGTCTTTTTTGGCCAGGATTACCTTGCTATTCTAAGTCTTTTCTAGTAGCAAATAAATTTTAGGAATGATTTATCTAGGTCTGGGAGGTATGTTGGTGGCAGTTTGATAGGAATTGCATTAAATCTGCACAACAATTTTGGGAGTATGGCCATCTTCACGATGTTGGTTGTTCCTATCCAGGAACATGGAATATCTTTCCATTTTCTGAAATCCTCTATAATCTCTTTTCTTAGGGTGTTGTAATTTTCTATGAAAAGATCTTTGACTTCCTTGGTTAAGTGAATTCCAAAGTATTTCATTTTCTGCACTGCTATTGTAAAAGGTATTGTTTCTATGGTTTCCCTCTCAGTGTATAGAAATATGTTTTGTTTTCTTCCTTTTCTTCCTCCTTCCTCCTTCTTGAATTGAAAGCTAGTATGTTTACAAAACTTTTCTTCTGCTGAGAAAATCAGACAAATCACCTGGTCAGAGGGCAGATGTGCAGGGACTCAAGAGCTGGCTTAACTGTACACTCTGTAGGAGCTGTGTTTTGTGTTGCTTTAGTTCAGCACATGTTTCTAGAGTGATGAAGAGGTGTCAGAGATAATTAGAAGACCCCACAACAGAGACTTAACCTCACTTATAGGGAGGCAGAAACTTCTTAGTTTTAGAAGGAATGATCTTTTCGATGGAGTGCCATATGAATCAGAATTTCCTGGGCCAGCCTGAAATAGAACAGTGGATGGCCGATGATATGGACAAAGGTCAGGGACAGAAAGAGACTCAAACTATTTTATGTCACCAGTGGCACTTGTCTCACAGAGATGTGAGTGAGCATAGCCAGTCTCACAGTCCCATCTACCCAGCCCACGGCTGGCCCTTGAGTGCAGTCCAGGCTGAGCAACCCTGGGCCCAGCCAGCAGACCACACACCCAACTGGAAGCCTTGCTCAGTAACACAGGGTGGTTGTGGAAGCTTCAAATTTTAATGTCTTTTTAAAAATACAGCTAGAAATTTCTAACCGTTATTCATGTGTGCTCCTTGTTAAACTTACAGTTTTGTTGGGTAAATCAAGTGAACACATCAAAATATATAATTCTGACTAGAAAGGAGAAAACAATTTGTGTGGGTGGGATTAATGGAAGAGGATGTGTATATGTATTTTTCTTTTTAGAGACAGAATCTCACTCTAAAGTTCAGACGGGCCTCAAACTTTAAGAGACCTTCCTGCCTCGGCCTCTAGAGTGCTGGGATTACAGGCATGTGTCACCAGCCCGCCATGAACATGTATAGATTTGAGGTGGGACCTAGTGGTAAGAAGGAAGATGTGTGGTTGCTGTAAGCTATTCCAGGCAGAGAAGAATGGCAGGCAAACATGGAGAGGGGATGAGAATACAGTGTGGGGAGTGGCCAGGAACCAAGGAAGCTTCCTTGAAGGGGGTGACTTCAGAGTACCTTAGTAAGGTGTGAGGGGTGTGTGTGTGTGTGTGTGTGTGTGTGTGTGTGTGTGTTATGTAGAAGCTTGACCAATCGTGTAATACCATGTGCCTCATTGTTCAGAGTGAACCATGGGTCTCATCTCAGTTGGCAGTGCTCTCTGAATCTCGCACCAAGCACTCTGGAGGATGGTCAGCAGTTGGCTGTGATCTACAGGGCTTCAGAGGATGTCACTCTGCGCCAGGCACTGTGCTGTCTGTCCAGGGTAACTGTGACCTTTGTGCTTGACTCATGTATTCCAGGAAGGTAGTTGTTTTGGGCCTAGTTATAAGTCACAGATGACACTGATGCTTTTATGCTATCATTTTCAGTATTTCAGAAGTGGACATGGGCAAAAGGCTTGTGTGCTAACAAGAGGCTTCTAGAAGGTGTTGGTGCTTGTGTGCCTGCTCTGCACTTGTCGCTGAGATTATCAAAGCTGTGGTGCCAGAGGTCTGGGCTTGTTCTCTGCTGACAGATCTGCCCTAGTAGCACCTTGGCAGGAAAAATTCCAGAAATGCAACTTCTTACATTTTTTAGAAACAAAATATCTTGCTCTCTAATCATGCTAGAAATACATCCTAAGATGATGCTGATGGCACTGGGGAATAATCCCATCATACTGACAAATGTCTTCATTGTCTAAGCTGAATCTTTTCCTAAGTTTATATTAATGTAGTGGATAATATATTCCCATATTAAGAATTCACTTAACTAGAAGTACAAACAGGGAGAGCTACTAAAAGTGCAATCAGGAATTTTCCTGGACAACAATGGCCTATGCCATTCCACTCACCCTTTTGCTCTTGTTTGCCTCTTGCCATGGCAGTGCTTTTAAGCATCAATATTTTTTGCCTGTAGACTTTTGGCACTACTTGATAACTGCCTGAAATCTCAAAAGCAAAACTGGCAAAGGTTGTCAAGGAAAACATAATATGGCCCGCTTAAAACGCTTTCACCCTGGTTTGCTCCAGCCCTTACCACCCCGCTTATATTTTCATCCCTCCAGCACTCCCTGTGTTTCACCAGTCCAGCTCACTTGAAGTCCAGACCCACTCTTGTCTCTCATGTGCATATGGCTGCAATAGCTTTCTACCTCCCTGCCTTTCAACTTCCCATTAGTAACTTAGTTTTGGATTTCAAATCTTAGCTTAATAATTATTTTCTTAGTGAAACTTTCTTTGCACCACATCGGGGTAAAAAATTCCCAGTTGTAAGTTCTTGCAGTATCATTACTGTTACCTTTTATTCAGAGCACTTAACATATTTTCAGTTTAAATTTATCTGGGTTTATGGTTTAATTAACATCTTGCTCTTCTGTTAGAATGAATCAATTGAACGATCCATTAGAGCAGAGAGCTTTATTTTTTGGTCCTGTGACATCACCTGTACCAGGCACACAGCAAGCACTCAATAAATATGTACCAAATGAATTAATTCAAGGGTTTTCTGTGAGAAAGTAAATGAGTCTAGCTCTTCCAGAGACTTTTCTCATCAATTTGCAGAGTCAGTCACTGATTTCTGACAAATGAGAAATATATCTGGATTTATGGAAAATGGGATTTTGTTTTTGCTTAAGATACATTGTGGAAATTCTTCTTGATGAGGATTAATAAATGCTTTCTTAAAATATCTGTGGAACAAAAGTAAAGTTTGTGCATTCACCTTCCCTGAACTGTGCTACTTTCAAGGATTTGGAAAATGGAAACTTTCTTTTCCCTCTGTCTCAGTTCTTCCTCTATATTTCATAATACTAAATGATGCAATTCAAGATTTAAATGCCAAACAGCATGAGTTATAGAAAACATTTGATATTAGAAAAAGTAAGATCTTCATAAACCAATGATGTGAAATACTTTAATCATTAGAGTTTTTCTATTGTGTTTGAAAACACATTTCCACTGTGAATTTGAGGTGAGTTCACACAACTCAAGGTCATTTAAACCCCAGAAATAACCCAAAGAAAAAGCAGGGTGATTTGGATGATACTAGATAACTCAAATGAACCACAAATTATCTTCCTGCACTTCAAGGCGGACTTCCACAGACATATAAGGGCTCTTTTTATTTTTTAAAAATAATTTTATTGAGAAAGTAGCAATGAGACAATTTCAAAACAGGTCTGTAAGACAGTTGCAATAATTAACATATTGCATATTGTTGCCTTTGTAGTAGTTATTCATAGTATAAGATGCAGACACTATCAGTTCAAAACTTTCTTCTCACTGAACTAAGAAAGAGTAGCTACATATCTATGCTAACTATTTTGTATATACATAAATATATAAACATATTTATTTTCCACTATAAAACGGTCCTTCATTTATATCCCTTTTTGTTTATTTTTGTCAGAGATGTGTATTCCATTGCCATTTCATATACTGTAGGTACATGAATTCAGCAAGTAATCCAATATAGTCCAATAGTCTATAACAGTAGTGGGTTATCTGCATGACTGGCAATGTCAGAAGTTGTTAACTTAAGACTTTTACAGCTTAGCATATTAATATGGCTTTACTTTTCATACCTTGTTTTTATACTTTTCTGGATGGTTAAGACCAAGATAAAGCCAGACCTATATAACAAAAAATGTAACTTGTGTATCTGACAAGGTCAGTCAAATCCCCTCAGGATCTACTGTGAAATCCTGTACAGCAGTTTGTAGATCTTCTGTCTGTGTCAGCCATGTGGATGAGTCATGGCCATTGCTTGACCAATTTGCTCTCTGTGAAAGCCTGAGAGAATGTTTTCTCTCCAGGTAACCCTCCTAAATAAGGTCTCCTTACTCTGCACCCTCTCCTTCGAGTAGTCAAGTTCTTTTGGGTAGATTTCTCCTGAGCAGTCAGTGACTTCGGCCTGGCACTGCTCTGCTGAGCTGTGTGGCCTACTCTAACATATCACTACTCTAACATATCACTACTACTGTCACTATGGGCGATGATTGCTCTAAGACCTAAAGCTCCCTTAGTCTGGAGTTGGGCTCTTAGTTCCAGTGTACTCTAATGCTGGTAGGTTTTCTGCCCTCGCACTTAAGACTTAGGACGTCATGAAAGCTCTTAGAATCATGTGCTGCTTTGAGCAAATGGGTAAGTACCTGGGGCAGGTCCTCCTTGGAGATCACAGGTCACAGGAGTAGTGTTGAGTTTATAGCTGGGAGCATGTCTTTGACCAAACACCTGTCTTCCAGCACTGCCTGGGACCCTGCACATGAAACCTTTGCTCCTCTGCAGCCAGGCTGTGCTGATGAGCTGTTTTGTTCCTCCTTTTGTTCTGTCTGCTTGTGTCCCTCCTTGTCTAAACAAGCACTTGTGCTAATGGCAAAATATAAGCCAACCTTAAAAGGCTGTAGTGATCAGTATCCATCATCTTTTCAAGTGCCTGTCACTACATCAATTAATACAATTGAGCAAAACATGTCACGGGCTCTGTGGAAAAACCTTTCCACAGCCTTTCAGGAGGAAGTTTACTTCCAGCTTTTTCCCTTGCATTAGCTCCTGTCATCTACAAAACAACAGAACCCAGTGGTGTCAATTATATTTGATTGACTGAGTAAAGCACACACACAAATAAGCGAAAACAATGGACACAAAAATCTATATATGACTCCCCTTGTCAGAGAGAACGCTTGTCTTCTCCATTTTCATGCAGCACGGTGTCCTGCTGCTCCCGGCTTAAATGTTTCCTTCAGCCCCCAAACTATCACCAATTAAGTTAGCAGGGTCTTCAGAGGTGTCAAACGACTCCCTAGGCAATCCGCTCTAACTGCTGTTCAATAAATGAGGTCTAATTTATCAGTTTAACTTCACTTCTAAAAACCTAATGCTTTCCAGTGCTGAGCTCCTCTCCCTTACACAGTTTCAGTTAGTGTGGTGGGGAAAGTGCGCTGCCTTTTCCAACAATGGAGCATTTTGTAGGGTGTATTTTTACCCCTTCTCTTAGTTTCAGTGTGTATTCTCCAACTTTGCACTTCTTTCATGTAACTTGCACACATACATACACAAAGTCTCCAGTGGGCCGACAGCATGCTCATTCCAGATGCCTTTGGGACCAGACAGTTTTAATAACAGCCTGGAAGAGCAGGCACCCCTCTCTTTGTCATGCTATCCTTTCTATTGTCATTGTGTAGAGGCTCACATTTTAAAAATAGACTCCAGGAGGTCAACTTTGGCAGCAGAACAGGATTTGAAGAGTGCTTAGGTTCTTAGGATGAAAATGAAAGGCTTTTTATCCCTAGATAAATTAAACATGTATTAACTTGGCACAAAGACTTAGTTAAGTGTAAAGTCTTAGAAATAAGTAGACTAGAAATTTTAATTAATAGTTCATGAGTAAAAAATTCATTCAAATCCATTGCTGAGACAAAAGATCTATAATTTAAAGCTCAAACACAGTAGCTATATTTGAATTATTTATATTTAACATACCTTCATATAAAATAAAGACCATGAACATAAAAATGTTTCTTGATAGATTTGGACAGAGTTAGATGGAGAATATTCTCTCTCTCTCTCTCTCTCTCTCTCTCTCTCTCTCTCTCTCTCTCTCCCTCCCTCTCTCTCTCTCTCTCTCTCACACACACACACACACACACACACACAAACACACACACGCACGCACGCACGCACGCATACACACACATCAAACCAAGTCAACCAAACAAAAAACCCTAGTTATACTGGTCCACTTGCAGGGCTAGGCTGCATGATGTTTGGACCAGGGCAAATGAGCATTGTTGTTTCTCAGGGAACACATCTGTGGTGTGTCTGAGTACATAGATTAGATACTACACTTTATCTTAGCCAACAGCTGAGAAGCAATTAGTCTAGAGTTGTTTTATTTCAATGGGAAGACATGATGTTTACAAACATTCTCAAATTTTCAGTTCTGTTTTGGCCAAGGAGTATATTGAAATTTGGATAACAATTGTATTTGTAAATAAATTCCATCGTTTTGGAGTTTTAATATTTCCCATGACTAAATATTGTTATGAAACACCCGCAAATGGTATGTACTGAGGTCAATATCTGATTTTGACTTTGTTCTCTGTTGCCTTTATGAGCACATTAACTTTGCCATAACCCACTTGACCAGAGGAAGCTTAGCATTTTGTTTCAGAAAGAAAGCCAGTAGATAGAATACCTTCTTAAACCCCGGATATGAATAATAAACTCATTTTTATCTTTTGTTCTCCTTTTTTTCTTTCTTTGTTACCAGAAAGTGAAACAGGGCCTTTGGCTGGCTATGCTGGCTCTGCACTGCTGAACTGCACCTGCAGTCCATGAATAATAGACTTTCACAGAAGGAATAATAATAATATAAACCAGGTTTGGAATGATCACTCCCAGATTTCATTGTTTCTCCGTTAGCATATAAGAAAACAAGGATCAAGCCCTTTAAACTTTCTCATAATATAGAGGCGATTCCTGCTTCCATGATGGCTAGAAACACTCTGGGGCAGCATACACAGGAAGAGTCGGGTAATGTTCCATCCTGCCTTTCTTTTTAGGTCATTAAAGAAACTGTAAGAGAAAGAGGAAAACTGAAAAGAAAAGCCTTTTTCCTTCTCCAGGCTTTGGCTAGGAGAAGGAGAGATGTGTGAGATTGTGGTTCAATGCATCAGGGCCACTGGGAGGTATTTAGCTCTGCTGCCACCGAGTCTTCTTAAGTTGGCTTTATTTTCCTACTTCAATCCCATGCCTGCTTCTGTCCATTTCCAAGCTTTAAAGTCTCCTCCTTTCCCCCCACTACCTCTCACTACTCTTACAGTCAATATACACATTGTGGGGCCTGGTTATTTTCCATTTGCTTTTTTTTCAGGCAAATTTGAATCTCTTGCTAGCTTTCAAGGATAGGATAGAGATGAAGATTCAATAAAAGAGAAAATAAAAACAAACCCCAAACCAAGCCAAAGCAAAACAAAAAGAAAAAAGAAATAAAGCTTCTAAATCCTAAACCAAATCAAAATCCTTTAAGAACTTTGGGATATTTGCAGAGTAAGGCTATACCAAAAATTTAAAGTATCTGATATTGTTAGCTATAAAACATTAAACTGTCATCTTCAGCTGATAATTGGCATAATATTCTTTCTACAGCATTGTTTTGACAATTACTTGAAATAATTTATGCTGTAGACTTAATTTAAGAACTGATGCTATTTCCAGTTCAGAAACTGTTTGGTAGCTTCCCAGTGGGCCACATGTAAAAATGCATAGCCTCGCACTTTAGTCCTACTGACCATGCTACCTGGGCCACACTGAGTAAGAGGACCCATCCTGGGCCACTTAGAAAACATATGATATATTAGTGTATATAAATACCAAATCTTCCATTTCTTATATCTGTTTATACTTGTGCAATACTTGGTATTAAACCCAAAGCCTTTGCATTGTTATATCCCCAGTTCTTTTTCTTTTTCATTTTTGGCAGAACCAGGAATTGAACTCAGACCCCAGTTCTTTTTCTTGTTAAGACACTATATAACCCAGGCTGGCTTGAACTTGTAAACTTCTTACCATTAGCTGCTTAGATTCCTAGGATTACAAATGTGTGCCACTGTACCCAGCTTTTAAAAATGTTTCTCAGGTGGGAGAGACAGCTCGGTAGTCTAAGCACCTGCCTGGCAAACAAGAACCCAGGCTTGATCCCCAGTACTGCATTTTGGGCCAGCCCCCACGCAGAGCCTGGAACTGAAACTGGGCATGGTTGCACACACCTGTACTCACATGCTAGGAAGGCTGAAACAGGAGGATCACTACAAGTCTGAGCTGCATAGTGAGACCCTATGCCCAATAAATAAATAAATAAATAAATAATTTTCCTTACACAGGTATGTCTAACCCACAGACACACGCCCCACCTCCAGCTATATTTTTAATCTGCCTCTCCTCACAAAACAAAAGCTAAGCATGTTAAGCTTTCTTCTGGACTTTGTGAGTGACATACTCTGTCATGCCTCCATTCTTTTTATTCTCCTTCTGCCTGGAAAAGCCTTTTAAGAATTGTCTGGGAAACTATAGCTTCTCCAAGACCAAACTGATCCTCCTACTTCAGTGCTTACAAGACTCAGCTTGTTAATCAAACATATAACTCATTTGAAATTGAGTAATTTTTGGTGTTATGGATCTCTGCAGCCAGTCTCCATGGATGAGACTAACTATTGCTGTTGGACTGAAAGCTGCAATATACGACGGCAAAGCTCTTCATCGATTTCTGAGCATTTTTTGAATGACTTGATATCATGTCTTTCATTTCTTAGAGCAGAGACCTTCTGAAAAAGTAACAACACGAAGCTGCTGCAATGCCAGAGAAACCAGTTAGAGACGAGGTCTAAAGAGGTCTTTTATGGGTAGCAGGGACTTTTTGCGTGCAGGCTGCAACCTCCATGAGTTCAGCTTTCAGGTTCAGCCTACATGGTTTTTCTCTGATAGGAGAATTAGGTAGGATTTGACTTTGGAGGGATTCAAGAACTGGAGAGATTTTTCAAGCAAAGTGTATACACTACAAAAAAAAAAAAAAAAAAAGAATGCTTATAACCAACTCATAAAAGTCACCACAGACATGGTAAGATAGACAGGAGCTCTCTCAGCTTTAATGGAGAGAAGTTGCTTCAGCTCTTTTTGTATTTTTCTGGCAGTATGATCTATATATAGAGGTTCCATAAGTACAGACTCTCCTAGATAAGCCTCAGAGTCTATGTACATTGGGTGTACACCCATAGTATACGACCACATAACTATTGAGTGATGTGTAGACGTTTTGTACAGGTCCACCTGTAACTCTGGTGGGCCACTGGGCTGCGTTACCTGAGCCCTACTTGGGTGGAGACAACCAAGCTGGGCTGCTGAGCCAGGGAGAGGAATGAGAAGGCTTGGTGTTTTCGTGTTCATCTTGTAATTTCATGTTATCATGCTACCACTTAATGTCTACAAAATAATTAGTGTCTTCTTTGGAAGACACTAATTATTGGGTTTTCAGAATTAGCGTCATGATTTGGTCTCCTTTAGCTGTGGCTGCTATGTGTATACACTGAAATCTCATATGTGTCCAATTTGCAATCCTAGCAAAAAAAGACACTGCAATCTTCTGATTTATAGCTTAAGTGAAAAATTTTGAAAACCTAGAAGGCACCCTTACTAAACTCTTTAAAGAGAAAAACAACTGATTCATGCCCCAGGGAAGAGCATAACATGTCTTTTTTTTTACCTGCTTTCTATTCCCGTTAGTCCACAGTGGATCTCTAGAACATGATGGAACTGTTTGAATAAAAATTGCACTGTGTGGGGGAGGGTTATGTGCCCCACAGACAAGTCAGGGCCAAGTAAGTATTTTGGGGGAGACTTCTTATGAAGCTGATATTCAATTTTTCATATTAAAAGACATCCCCAGATAGCATTGAGCAGAGACAGGAGAAGACGAAGAAAAATGACACTGTGTGGCCCAAAGAAAACAAAACCCAATCCCAAACCCTGCCCATCAGCTTAAGCCATTCATCTTCTCTGCACTTCTGTGTCATCTGATTTTACTTCAGTTGAAAATCCACCAGGTGGGGATATTCCTTCTGGGGGAGCCGGACTGCACCAGGGGTCCAATCTCAGTTTTGTAATTCTGAATATCGGAATTAGAAACGCCATCAGGTAAGTTTACCTGAGCAAACAGAAATAGTGTCAGACAAAGAAATAGAAATAGTGTGCCTGCCTGGCAAGTGCAAGGTCCTCAGTTCAATCCCCTGTACAAGAAAAAAAAAAAGACATTACTTTTACTTTATACATATTTTTTACATTTTTATCAGAAGATATCAAATGTTGTAGTACATGAAAGCCATTATGTTACATGAGATATATAAAATCCATATTAATTAAATAAGTAAATTGTACTCTTTCTTATTTTTATTTATTTATTTATTTTTGGCAGAACTAGAGATTGAACTCAGGCCCTTGCGCTTGCCAGGCTAGTGCTATTCTACTGAGCTATCTTCCTGGCTCTCACGCTTTCTTATTTTAGAAATAAGTTGAGAACATTAAAAGTAGCTTTAAGGATTTAACTAAGTACATGTAACACTTATTACGGTGCTTGGCTGAGAATAAGCTATGTCAAAACTAATATTTAGAAAGACTGCATTAGAGCAGAGTCAGAAAAGTATTAATTCAAATTATAGACTTTCCAAGTACATTAAATAAACTCAAGAGCTGAGCATAGTGGTGCATGCCTGTAATTCCAGCACTCAGGAGGCTGAAGCAGGAGGATCACTGTGAGTTTGAGGCCAGCCTGCCCTACACAGTAAGTTCAGGACCAGCCTGAGCTACATAGTAAGACTGACTCAAAAAGCAAAAGCAAAAACAAAAGTAAAAAATTTAGGATAACTTTAAATTTATATACTCATATTTATTCAATTCACTTTCAGCAATTTTATGTAGTTCCTACTCAGAATATATCTTGTTGACCCAAAATGCTTCTTTCCCCCCACCCCTTTGGCAGAACTAGGGATTGAACTCAGGTTCTTGTGCTTGCCAGGCAAGTGCTTATTCTACTGAGCCATCTCCCTGGCCTCCCAAAATATCTCTTGATGAGATAGGTTAATAACTTAACACTAAGTGAATAGTAGAACAAAAACAGGATAGACATATATGTGGAAAGATATAGCATCAGCGGGATGGAGTATCTTATATATTTCTTTGAGGAGATAAGAGGGCAGGAAGAAAACTTAAAGACTGAAGAATAAGCATGTAGAAAATGCAGGAGCATGAATGCAAGGTGCATTCTAAGAAGTTAAGCACAGTGAAGAAAAGGCTACGGATGGGGACAGAACTAGAATGCCGAGCCATGAGATCTTAAAGCAGCATGATCCCTGGCCTGAGCCAGGTCTAGAGATCTTCACATTACAGGGAGACACGCTCTGATTGGCTTTTGGTCAAATCCCTAGTGGAACCCAAGTTTTTACTGTCTTATGGTGCAGTAACAGCTTCATATTGGTGGCTCAATATAAATGATCAGGAGTGGGCTGGGGATGCAGCTCAGTGGCACAGCGCCAGGCACAAGTTTGGTTCCTTATAACAACAACAATAGAAAATTAGAAAGAGGGTTTCCATGCTGATTCTTTAGCAATATGCCCCCAAACGTCCAGGTGATCGCATGACACTGTGTGTGGGTTAGGAGGAGAAGAGGGTCTTGCCTCACAGCACCTAATTTCCAAGGTAGACTTGGTGATGCTGTATTGGATGGGACAGGTTGAATTTGGTTTTTATTTTGAAGTTCAGCATTGTGATAGGTTATGGGATGAATCATATCAGGAAAGCATTCTGTCAGGATGATAAGAGAATTAGCCTCCACTTGAAGACCACGACCTCAGGGTTATCTTGGATACAGTAAAGACAGGCTGGCTGCTAGGGCCTTTAGGAGCCTCCAGGGCTCCTTAGTGATGAGGTGTTTTCTGTGAGACAATGAAATGCCAAAGGCTCACGCAATTTACTCTTCACTTCAGTATATCCATGCACCTAGAGACCATCCTCTTCAGTGAAATAAACCAAACCCGCATGTACAAACATCATATTATTTCCTTAGTGCGAGAACCTGAAAGAGAAAATAAAATCTGAAGGGTACTGAAGGTAGATACTGGGAAAATGGAATAAAACTGTTAAAAAGGAAGGAATTACTGGGTTGAGGAGAAGGACAGGAGAGGGAGTGCGGGAAAGAGATATATGTAAGCAGAATGGTTTGGACAACTATATTGTGCATTTCTGCTGGTCTACAGAAAGGAGCAGTTAATCTTTAATTTGTTTTGTCTTCTTTTTTCAATTCTATTTCCTTTTTTACCTTCTTACTTTCTTATATATATTCTGTCATTTTTTCTTCTCCTATTTTTTTTTCATTATGCGTATTTGGTATAGGGTCTCACTACACAGGTTGGGACATCACAGCATGTGGGACCAGATATCGAATCCTGGTCCCTGCGCTTGCCAAAGCAGGCTCTTAGTCTGCTGAACTATCTCGCCAGCCCTTTTCTTCCTGTTTTGGATGCATATATCCAGTAACATGAACAAGTAATTTTAAGACAATATTATGCAATACAACAAATGCTGTGAAATTCATATTATTTTGTTTAGTGAAATTCTCCATCACTTACAATTTTTCCTTTTAAAATTTAAGAAAAGCTGAATCATATGAAATTGCTGATTCTGACACTTTTTAAAAAATGAAAATTTTCAATTTTACTTGGTTCGTTCTCACAATATTCATGCGTAAAGAGCCTCAAATATTTAAAACAATGGATTTGGAGGCAAATGTATATTTAGAAGTGACTTCTGTGGATGGAGGAGGTGAGGGCTCTTGGTTTGCCCCATCCCCACATCCCGAGGTGACGGAGCATGGACGTGTGTGCACGAGAGATGACCCAGCCCCGACAGAGGCGCTGTGCAGCCACAGGCTTGGGGAAAACCCCACAGCTGCTGCTGAGTCGCTCCCCGTGGCAAGCTTACTTTCCTTGTCCTAGCATCTAAACGTCTTCCTCAGTTAGACCCTCTCAGGCTTGAAAACCTTTGTCATTAGGACCACATCCATTCTCCTCTGTTCTGTGTTCCCACTGTTGGCCACCGTCTGGCGGAGCGGGGTGTCTGCAGTCACCTCTGACCTTTTCCTTCAGTCCCTGCCCTGCCTTCCCCTCAGTCTAAATGTTCCCCAGGGTCTTGGGAATTAAGTTTCCAGTCAGACACACTATAAGTCAGTCCATAACAGGATGTGCATGTTTAAGTAGCCTCACTAGTTGTAAATTCAAACTGTATCTTCAAATCTAGCTTTTCAGAAATTATTCTAATAGTTGAGGTCAACATTTCTGGTTTCCCGTGTTGGGGAGCGGCTCTGGTTGGCTTCTCAGTGATGCCAATATAAACAGTCAACCAGCCTCTGGCACGGTCTTGTGCCCTGTGGGCTCCCTGCCCACAGCCTCCTTCAGGCTTCACTTCATTTCTCATTCCACCTAGAGTGGGCACAACGTTATATTTCTTGTATGTAAATTCTCTTGAAAATACCTGACTCTTTTGTTAAAAATATAACTTGGAAAAAATGATAAATTTGTTGTTATTTAACCAAGGAAAGATGAAATCTAGGAATTTAATTTATTCTTTACTTTGAGAGAGAAGCAGGCGGGCCTACAGTGAAGAGCGCGTAGTAGTTGGAAAGTCACTCTCCTGCCAGTCATGTGCTTTTAGGCCGTATTCTCCGTCTTCACGCTCTCCTTAATGATGGGTGGTTTCACAATTTCCTGAAGTATTGCCTTTCAGTGACACAGCAAGCGCTGCAGCCAAGCTTTACTTTCTTCGTTCCCAATGGTTTCTCTACTTTCAGAGCTTGTGGGCAAGAAAGAGATCACTTTCCAGAAAGATGAGAAAAATAGGAGCATAACATAGATTGGTTTGGGGCCCCAGGGACTTCAATGCCTGGAGTTCCTAAATTTCTGTGGTTGAAAATCTTGTTCACTACATATCATTGCCAACGTGTATAATGGTTTTCAAATGGAAAGTTCTAGGCTTTTGTTTTTCAGTGTGCTGTGTAGGTTATAGCAAAGGAGTCGGTCATCATCTGGCCAAAGATTTTTCTCTAATGTTCTCACAAGGCCAGTATGCCAGCAACTGATTCCTTTTACTAAATATAAAGTGCTGGAGACAAAGGATTGGTTACATCGATGGTTTATGAGCTCCAAAAGAAACTAGGGAGACAAGGGAACAGTGCAGGCTAGGACAGGTTGCAGATGGCAGATAGAGCATTTCCTAGATGTCTTCCCTTTCCAGTCTTGTTTATACTCCGTTGCTAGTCCTGGCACACAAGTCATAGAATGAGAAATCTGCCCAGAAGAAAGCTGAGCGTTTATCAGAATGCAGGCTTTTCTGATCTTCTAGCTAGAAGATCTTTCCTAGGCTTATTTGAAGTTGGGGAGGACCATAACCTTGAGCTCCAGCCAGTAAAATTAGAGGACATGCTGTGCTACTTCTGGACTGTGGCTTTTAAAGAAGCTGTTTTCTTCTAGCTTCCCTGGGTTTTTGCTGGCTGGATGCCAGTGATCTTGGAATGCCATGGTGAGGCTAGAGGAGGGCAGACCCCCAGAAGGGGTCCCCCAGTCACCAGCTGCAGAAGCAGTTCCCAAAACCAGATGAACTTGTTTTCACTTCCATATTATTATTTCTTTGGCCTCGCTTACCCTAATTCATTGAAAAGGTTTTCAGATTGGTGTAATAATCTATAAAGGGTTTACTGAGCCTCTTACATATGCTCAAGAATATTTTGTCTAGTTGAATAAATGCTCATCCATCTGTGTAGAAGACTCTTCCATAAGACCTAGTTATTTTCATTAATAGTACTTGTGCAGGACAATGTTTCTCATTTTTAACGGTTTTTTTTGTGTTTTTTTGTATTTTTAGGGAAGGGTCTGCAGGTTGTTCAGGGTCTCACTATTAGGTCAGACTCATAGCGATCCACCTGTTTACAGCCTCCCAAGAGCTGGGATTACAGGTGTGTGCCACCACACTCAGTCTCAATTGCAGTCTCAGCGCTCCTTGGAAGCAGGGCCAGCACAGCAGGCCTAGGGACCAAACCTGTGCCTGCTTGCAAGTGCTTTAATCCACTAAGCTATTTGGCTGGCCCTTTTTATTTTTATTTTTATTTATTTTTCTTCCATAATTTTTTTGAAAAACAAATAGCAATGAGACAATTTCAAATCAAATTAGTAGGACAGTTTCAATAATTAATACTTTGCATATTGTTTTCTTAGTGGTTACTTGTTGTACAAGATGCAGACTTGATATTCTATTTATAAACATTATTAGAATAGATCCCTCTGTTCATTGAATCAAGAGAATGTAACTGTATATCTCCCTTAACTATTTTGAATCTACAGATACAAAATACTCATTCAATTGTATCCCTTTGTTTTGTTTAACATTGTCATTTAAATATTATAGATATGTGAAATCAGCAAAATAGTCCAAAATAGTCCAGTAGTCCATAATAGTAGTGGGTTTTCTGTAAAACTGACAATGTCAGAAGTTGTTGACTTGAGTCTTTTATAGCTCAGCATAATAATATGGCTTTGCTTCTTATACTTCATTTTTATACTTTTCTACTCGAAGGTTAAGACCAAGATAAAGCAAGACCTATATAACAAGAACTGTAACTTTTGTATCTCATAAGGTCAGTCAAGTACTCTCAGGGTTTATCCTGTAACCCTGTACCGCATTTTGTAGATCCTTTGTCAGTGTCAGCCTTGTGGATGAGTCATGGCCGTTACTTGACCAATTTGCTCTCTGTGAAAGCCTGAGAGAATATTTTCTCCCCATGTGACTCTCCTTAGGCACACTACATCATAGATCACTTTCCTCTTTTTCTCCATAATCTCCTTGATCAGAAAAATTAGGACACAACTGAGTTGCATGATGTTATAGTACAGGTTCTCCTATGTCCTGAGTCTTAATTGACTTTGAAAGGTTAGGTCCAAAATGTTGGCTATACTTGTGGCCCTCCTTTTTCTCTAATTTTTTGTCTGCAAACTTAGATTGTTAACCTTCCAGAAGAGAAGCTTATTTTTATTACCATACAACCTGAGCTGTTGAATTATTTTTGAAGTTTATGCTTTACTGCCAGCTTTGTATCTCTCATTTTTAATTTGTTTGGTTATTTCAGTTGTTGAATCCCAGTCCTAAGAGGGAGACAGTTGTGTACCTTTTCATGGTGTGGCCTCTTCAGCCCATATCATAGTGATATGAAGTTTAATCCTTGGTAATTGCCTGAATACTATATTTTATTTGTATTTGACTTGAGGAACAAAGGTGAAAACTGCAAAACCCAAGTCAGAGCCTACTTTATTCAACAACAGGGTCATGGAGAAGTCTTGTCTAATTTCTTGGTCTCATTAGACCTTTTTGCCTAGAACATGGTAGAAGTTACTGAATATGTTACTGACAATAAATATTCAAAGATAATTTATAGCTCATGTGACTATTTAATATTCATATTAACACTGGGATGGAGCTTATTTCCAGTCTAGAATCTCATTTGAGGAAACCAAAGTGAAAAGTAAATAAGCAGAGTGCCTAAGAAGCGGCACAGTAGCACAGGTGGCCCAAAGCTTTTTGTTTCTGCGCTGTGTAATACAGTGCCCTTCAACCTCCAAGCACACGTTTCCATGCCCTGGCATGCTTTTCTGTAAGACTGGGATGTATGTGTGTGCTCATTTCCAAGGTTCTTGTAGTTTACGTATTCTATGAATATATTCTTCCATCTGTTTTCATATAGAAGAAGTTTGTAGCTTTCCATTATGCTGAAGGCCTAGAATTTTTGTCTTCTGTAAATTTTGCTTTCACGTTGGGGAAAATGATCCAAGTTTTATTTACTAAGACTCCCTTCTTTTTTCTTCATTTCATGCCCTTAAAAAACATTATGTCAGAAGCTGTGATTTTTTCCCCTGAAATGAAGCCAGGAATGAAGTTAATCTCAGCCCATTACACTGCTAATGCTTATCTTCACCTCGGGATGATTTCCAAAGTACTTGTAAGTCATTATCCCATATAGGACCTAGCACTTTACTGAGTTTCCACTTTGTTTAAATTTGGATAGTTGTATAATTCATTATTTGCATTAAGATACATTTAGTGGGCAAGGAGTCTCTATTAATAATTACACTTGGACAATGGCGTATTAATAGTGCCTTTCCCAAGCAAATATGCACACATATTCACTCAGTTAAAAGGTGTTGCTCATTGTTAGCTGACAGAATAAAGGAGCCTACTCCTCAAAGGTATCTGTTTGATATCCAAGATCTCAAAATAAATAAAGAAAGGAAAGAAAATGCTAGGCATTATGCTACTTTGATGGAACTTTTACGTTTTTAGTACTTGGAATAGATTCCATAAGTTCCTCACCAAATAGCAGGTTTTGTGCTGCAAAACACTCAGGTTTTAATGACGACACACTGACGGCGTAGGGGATGCAAGGGCGTCACAAAGCGTTTGATCTTTTCAAGTTGAATGGGGTAAAGAGTAGTTTTCCAATTGCCCCAAAGCCCTACCAGGAGCAGTGATTTTGGGGGTGCAACAAGAAGCATCCCAGATGATTTAGCACCTGCATGTGACTGGCAGAGAAATTCTACTGCCTTACTAAACTGGTCAGGGTTTTGGAAGACAGACTCATGAATTAAACTCAGAAGAAAATAAGTGATAGACTGGAGCGATACCTTTAAAATTTATAAAGAAAATCAGGGCAAACATACAAGATAATTGTATCCATGGACCAGTAAAACCACCTGCTGAAAAGCGTGAAGTAGTGACAAAGGCTGCTTGGGCATGGCCCCAGTGGCTGTGTACAGGGTCTCAGTGCTGTCAGAGCAGAGGCTCCCAGAGCTGTAGGCAACTCCAGGTCTGCGAGCATCCCCTGAATAAGTGCTTGTGAGTGCTCTTTGGAAACCCTTCCGTGCAGTGCCAGATAAGCAAGCACATTTATAATTTTAATAAGTGATAAGGTTTTTAAAAGTTGAAATGAGAATATGAAATCCATGAAGAAACAAATGGGGGAGGGCTGAAGTGTGTGAAATCCTGTCTGCTTTGTAGAGTGGGTCATAAATTTGAGTCTGTGCTTTCCAGTAGCTGAGATGGAGAGAGAAAATGATCAATCTTTTCTGCTTTGTTCGCATTTACCTTTTCCTCACACCTGACATGCTACCAAATATCTGCGTAATTAAGTTATCTCCTGGTTTCAAAGACTGTATTATATTGGAAGACATCTACCTTCTTCAGGTGCAGATCTCCATATCATTTTCCCAGGATGGAACTTCTACATAGTGAATCTGTACTTCGACTCAGACATTCTGCGTCTAAGGCTGAATTCCATTCTCTCTAAGCTGTGCCCTGTTTGAATACCAGGGCCCTGTGTTCTGACTCTCTCCAAATTACTTAATGATTATGAAGACATGGTGTATTCTTTAACATGTCAGGTTTTAAGTATGGAAACAGTTTCACAAAAGAGATATGTTTCTCCTCTCTGCCACATATATTTTCTACTTTATTTGCAGAAATATTTTGACTCATTTTCCATGTTTTTGGCACGGTGCTACAGCATACTTTCTTCTATGACTAATAGATGTCTCAGTTACTTCTTTCAATACAAGACAGACCACAGAAAAACACTGTGTCTCTCCAGAGTAGTGCTTCTCTCCAGCGGCTCCCTTTGCTCCCTTCCAGCAGCTGAAGGTCACTGAGGTGATGTGAGGTATGTGTCACCCTCCTGAGGTGGCTCAAGGGGCAGTGAACTTGAAAATAACTGCTACAGGCAACACTACTAGAATAAAGTCTGAAAATTTTAAGAGTGAAAGCCACCTTAACTCAGTCATTGGCTAGGACTTGAAGGTGCTTCTTTTTTAAGAAGAGCTTGTTATTAGAACCATACTTCTCTTACTATGACCTAAATTGTGTTTTAAGATAGAATTATTAAAAATTCCATTTGTCTATTCTTTAAGATACTGAGTTTTATAATTGTACAGTACACAGAGTACACAAGAGAAGTCCTGAAAATCTAGCAGTGAAACAGAACTCCATGGCACAAGCACATTTTAAAAACATGGTAATTTAATGTAGGTGACATTTGCTAATTTCCCCAGGCAAGGATGGATGATAATTTTCCTACTGCTCAAAGATTGCATTCAATTAGGCATCTGATAATTCCTCCCCTCATTAGGGATAATCAGCGTCTAGCACTAGATTGATAGAGATTTCAAAAATTTTGGCTAGAATTGTATAGAAGAAAGTCTTCTGGAATTATAGAAAATCATGAAGAAATTATTTAGTAAATTACAACCATCTTACAACTAAAATGCCTCCTTTCTCTCTGTCTAGGATTAGGTCCTATTTATGAGGTTTTTTTTTTTTTTAGTCGATAGCATAATCTTACTGGAAGCAACATCTAAAAAACTCTCATTTATGAAAAATATAACTAACTCATGGGCCCAAAGAGAGCTTTTGAATAGGTTTAACATCCCGATTTAACAAGTGGTAAAATTCTAGCTTATCAAGGATATAGCTTAAAATTAAAATCTCCACAGCTTTGAAGTATTGTTATGAGAGAGAGAGAGAGAGAGAGAGAGAGAGAGAGTGAGAGAGAGAGAGAGTGTTAGTTTCCTAGGTCCCTTGGCTTCCCTTAGATTCTCATAAGGACTTAATAAGTTTCAAAAGGTTGAGATGTAGCCAAGTGTGGTGCTGTGTGCCTGTTATCCCTGCACTTTGGAGGCTGAGGCAAGAGGATCCTGTGAATTTCAGGCTAGCCTGGGCTACATAGAGAGTTCAAGAGCCCAAATTACATAGTGAGGCCCTTGTCTCAGCAAAACAAATAAAACAACAAAGACTGAGTATTGATGCTATCCCTTAGTTGCTGCAGACTGATCAGGTCCACATTCTCCCAAATGAGTGGCTGGCATCATTTTAGGGCTTCAGGAGGATCAAAAACCATCTCACAGAATTTGAGATTCTCTGGATTAAGACAAACATTTTGTATGGGCTACCTGTATTTATTGAGCTATTGGAGTCAAGGCAGAGAATACTGAAGAAAAGCAGGAATCTCTCAAAGGTTTCTTCAAGGAAGACAGTATGTTAGCTTAGGAGAACTATGATATCTCCAGGAAGATCTCTGCCCGGGATTGAGATGCCTGCAGCTGCCATCTTTATCTAGTTAAGTGAGGCTGGAGCGAGGTGTCCTTTGCCATGGCCTTGTCTTGCCCTTTGAGGAATCACAGCTTCACCAGCCATGACAGGTCTGTCTGGACCAGTGACTCAAAGGAGTTCACTTACTGTGAGCCCACTGCCCCCTTCTAGATAAGGGGCCTAGGCCTTGGGCAGACTTACAATGAAACATGGAAATCCAATTAATTAAGTACTGCTCAGAGGTGCTTTGTAGTGGTCTCCATCAAGTAAAATGTATTGTTTTCTGGACAGCTTGAATAAGATGAATGTAATTAAAATAAAATGCAGAGGCTCATTTTACTAGTAACAAAGTAGGATATTTATTGTGTAAAGAAGAAACCATGACACAGAGCTAGAAAATAAACTTCACAGAGCATTATTGGAACCAATTTAACTTATTAGAAGGATGTTAAAATAGTCTTCTACAAAAAAAATGAAGTGCATTAATACTATTCACTTGTTGCAGACATAAAGTTTCAGGTTAGTCTTCATAAGAAACAAAATTAACATTTTCTATTCTGAAAATCAGAAAACAAGAGACTGTCATTCTCAATAAACAGGCTAAATGAAGACAAAATTTGGGGTACATTGGTGATAAACATGAAATGTATTTAACTTAAACCAAATTTTCTTAACATCTGGCTAACGTTCTCCAGTCTGTATGTTTTTAATTGGTTACCAATCTTCAGTCTTGTATCTAAAAAATTTAATGACTAGCCCAATGTCAAAATACTTAGGTCTCAATTTTATTCATGAAATAACTGTAGTAGTCTGAATAATACGGTCTTCCATACAAACCTCAATTGACTCAAAATATTTGGGATTTGTTTTTTCTTGCATGATTCATAACCTCACAGTCAATCCTCTGATTCTCAGATGCTGCTGGTGTTTTAGTCCCAGATCTTCCATTGTAAGACCTTTTTAGTAAAAGTTTAAATAGTGAGGGTGGGGAGGTAGTTTGGTGGCGGAGTGCTTGCCTCCCATGCAGAAGGCCCAGGGTTTAACTTCCAGCTCCAAAAAAAAAAAAAAAACAACCATATGCATACAAAGCGCTCAACAGTGATGAAGGAACTGGCTTGCTTTCTTATTGGTGCCATAACAAATTACCACAAATTTATAGCTTAAAACAACTCAGATTTATTGATTTATTGTCTCACAATTCTGGCAGGCAGATTCCACAGGGGCTTCACCCGACAGCCTCAGTGTGGGCTCCAGTCTGTGCCCCCCCTTCTTCCGGGGAGCCTCTCAGGTTGTTTCCCAGTTGCCTCCCATACCTTGAGTCAGTGCTGTGCCTTTGCACCTGTAACTGTTCTCTCACTTCCCTCTTCCATTTTTTACGACTTGGGAAGCTCCAGGGGAAATTCCAGGATAATCTCTCCAGTCACACTGCAGGGCCATTTTTAAGGGTTAGGTAAGGGTCCCAGGTTCTAGGAACCTTGAGTGGGTCATTGGTCTTTTCACAGTAGGAATACTGAAACATTTTGTGATGTTTACTGTAAACTACACTAAAGGTATCTTTAACTGTAGGAGTAACACAGGCATACAAATATATTCACATGTAAGAGATTGCAAATAAATCTAGAGTCTCTACCTTCTCCCTCATCTCAGTCTCCCCAAAAGCAACTCCTGCTGCTCCTTTACATTAGGACGTATGTACCTGTATGCATTTGGTGAAAGAAATCCAATTGATGTGTATTTGTCTACCCTCTCTTTCTTGTTCTCTCAACTACTTTGGGGTTTTGATATGATTCCATTACTGGCTAATGATGAGCTCACTAGTGATTGCCATATTTAATTCTTTCATCCTGGAAGATAAGATTTTATTTTTAATGGGCAGGTAAAAATTATAATTGATTATGTATGAGGTGTGATTAAAACACATGGTGAATATTTAAATTTTAAAAATGTATTGAGTGAAACACATTGGTATTAATCATTTCTCACAATTCTCCTGTCAACTGGAGCACACAGTTGCTCCTGCCACGCTGGGAGTCCTCTGCCGAGCGTCTTCAGCTGTGCTCTCACAGCTGCATGGATATCCTGAGTCTGCTTGGTGTGTTCTCTTTTCCTGCCTCTTGACTCTGGGGTAGAGCCAGAAGCGGCCTGGTGCTGGCCTGCTAAAGAAGGGTGCTGTGGATGTACACCAACGTGCATGCGGCCGCAGTAGTCACCGTACTTGGGATCACATCTCTAAGACACAAAAGAACAGTTCCAGAACTGCTCTACGAAGTGACAAGCATGATGGGATAAGTGTGTTTGAATGTTCTGAGGGTGATTAATGGCACCGTGTCTAATACTGTAATCAAGTTTTAGAACATCCAACCACGTATTTTGATCACCACTGGTACAACATATATTTTCAAATATGTATATGATGTGAAGGACCTCAATCAAGTTAGTTAATATATGCACATACTTAACATTTTTTGATAAAATCCTTTAACTATATTCATATATATTAATCGCTATGTAGTATAATTACTCTCCTGTACTTATCTTGTGAAACTGAAATTTTACATCCTCTGCTGAATTTCCTTCTGTCCCTGACCCATATTTATTTATTTTTATTCTGAAAGTTCAGCTTTTTGAGATTACACACATAAGTTAGCTCATGTGGTGTTTGTCCTTATATGCCCGCTGGTGCAGAAGGCCCCCAACTTCTCCACATTCTTGCTATACTTGTTATTTTGCCTTGTTTTTTGGATAATGGCCATGTTAGTCATATTAACTGGTGTGAAATGATATCTCATTATGGTTCTGGTAGGCATTTCCCTGAACTAGTAATGTTATGCATCTTTTATGCACTGGTTGAGTATGCATATACCTTCTTTAGAAAAATGTCATTCATGTCCTTTGCTCATTTCGATATTGGGTTACTTGGCTTTTTTGATATTAGGTTGTAAGAATTGCTTATGTGTTTTGATACTAGCCTCTTATGAGCTGTGTGGTTGGTAAATATTTCCCCCTGTTCTGTAGGCTTCCCCTTCATTCTGTTGTTTCTTTTGCAGAGCATGAGACTTCTCTTTGATCTAGACTATTTTTCATACTTTTCACAAATCATTTGAGCTTTGATTCAATCAGTGCTTCCCACCACTTCCCAGAGTGTCACAAACTGTCCATTGCCAGTTCTACTATTTCTATTGCTTTTACCCTGGAAAACTGTGGTCACCTGTTGGAATCCCACCCATTCTTGAAATCCTTCTTAGATTCTGCCTCACTGGTGACAGGTGAGACCTTCAGCCCCCTCTGGTCTCCATCTGTCCACAACAGCTGGCCAGAAGATGCATTAGCTCCTGCATTTTGCATAGCCACACTATTATACAGTCCTTTATTATCTCTTACTTTATAGAATAGATTATAACTTAGAATAAGAAGTTTGGAGGTAGGGCCGGCAAGATAGCTCAGTGGACTAAGTGCCTGCTTAGGCAAGCACAGGGATGGGGGTTCAATCCCTGGAACAACATGCAGGCCCCGCCACTGGACACATTGAACAGGCTACAAAGACAAGGTGTGGTGATGCACACCTGTAATCCTAGTACTGGGGAGGCTGAAAACAGGAGGATCACTATGAATCTGACCTGCACAGTGAGACCCTGTACCAAATACACTAAAAGAAGTTTAAAATTATAAAATGTAATTGGCTATTCTTCTTATACAATGCAATTCATAAGATGATGAAGCTTCTCTGTATTACACATTACTTTAAGACTTTTTGAATAGTACTAAGGTTTACCAAAAGCTACTTCCATCATGTCAAAGTTTGTTATCAGAAACACACTGTAGATGTGGTGATTTTAAGTCTAATTAACTAACAAAACTCTCATAACTCTTTGCCTCAGGCACCCCTTCTAGTGTGACACTAAAGCCTTTTCTTGGTATAAATTAATTTTTTTACTGATAAATATAGCTGAATGAGCATACTTTCCATGCTAATGCTATCTGTGAAATTATGTGCAGATTTTGATTAGCTTTAACATTCACATTAATTTTATTGGATACAACATGGGATTTATTTTAGGATTAAAATAAAAGAACCATAGATTCTTGATGACTCATGCCTGTGATCCCAGCACTTAAGAAGTTGAGGCAAGAGGATCACCTCAAGTTTGAGACCAGCCTGGGCTGCAAAGCACATTCAAAGCCAGAATAAACTGCATAGTGAGATCCAGTCTCGAAAAGCAAACTAACAACAACTACAACCAAACAGAAGACACCAATCAATTAATCAACAAAATAACACAAACTTTAAGTAAGACAGCGTCTGACCATGCAGCTGTTTGGAAATTTTAAGTCTCGTGAATCTTAAAGACAACATAATGCATTGACTTGGTTGTCACACGATCACATGTAGCCTGAACATAGGCAGAGCATGTGCGCCTGTTCAGGAGTCAGGGTCACCTGGAAAGCTGCATCCTGCATTTCCAGGCTGTGCTCCTACAATACCACTACCATGAATAGCATAACTATATGCATTCACCCCCAAGTTTTTAGGGGTATTTAGGAGACATTTCCTGGTCCTCTCAGTCCAATAAACCAATATTTGTAGTCCCAAAGTTACGTCATTGGAATCCCATCAAGTTGATTCCAATCTACCACTTTCCATGCAGCCCACGATGAAAATGAAGACCCTAAATTATATTTTTAATCATCGGGGAGTCGAGGGGCTCTAAGTCCTGCCACGACATGGCTTTCCAGAACCAAGAGAGTGACCCAGGGCCTCACCTGGTTTTTATTCAGTGGGGGAGTGGCTTGAGGAGGATTGACTGAAAATCATGGGAATCAGGTGACTACTGTGAGCTGAGCTAGGTGGGTGGCCTACATTTATCTCTGCCCTATGCAGAGAGGATATGCAGAGAGAGTAATCTGGATTATACAATATTTAATGTTTTGGGAAGTCTGGTGCTTCAGCTTTGATGTAGTCTTTCAAGCCCCAGGAAGTCATAGCCTCTATCTGAGGCTCAATCCCAGCTGGCAGCGTGGAGCATTAGCTCTACCATCCTGTCTCCACCCAGCTCACATTAAAGAGCAGCAGGCTTACCAGGGAAACACACACCAGCACCTCAGCTAGACCAATACACATTGCTTAAGGCCAATTGAAGGATAAACAGAAGTCCTAGCCAGCTCTGTACATAACAATATGAGGAAATAGGATCAGACTCAGTCAAAATGGAGACAGTCGCTTTTCTTTCAAGGAGAGCTGCTCAGGTGGTCCCCCACAGGGTATAGCTTCACTTCTCTTAAATTTGGAGATCCTATGGTAATTCTACATTTAATTTTTTGAGGAATCACAAACTGTTCTCCATTGTCCCTGATCCATTTATTATCCTCATCAGCAAGCAAATTACTATTTATATTTAGACATTTTGAACATATTTCTGTGTAAAATTATTTCAGTATTTTGTGTCCCATAGTATGAAGACTTCAAATTTTATTTAACTAATCTTTTCATAAAGGACATTGCATTATCAGCAACTTCTTGCCAATCAATCATGCTATAGTAAACATGTTTTACATGTATCTTAATAAATGAAGTTACTTGTTCAATAAAGATGCGTATTTTAATTATTTTGGTGAGACACAACATTCAAATGTTGTTTATTGCTCAAGTATACAATTTAATATGCTTTGATTATTCATATAAGCATAATACCTTCACTGTAATTGAAATACTAAACATTTCCTTCTCTATCTTGACATTCATCATTTTCTGCCAGTTTCTAGGTAACTACAGACCTATTTTTCATTGATATAGATTAGTTTGTATTTCTTAGAAATTCATATAAATTCATTTATATCTGGCCAAATAGCTCATTAAAGTGCCTGCAAGCAGGTGCGGGGACCGGGGTTCAATCCCCAAACCTGCTGTGCCAGCCCTGCCCCTGGGGCACCCTGAGGCAGCAATTGAGACTGGGCATGGTGGTGCTCGCCTCTTACTTGGGAGGCTGAAAACAGGCGGATCACTATGAATCTGATCTAGTAGTGAGACCCAGAACACCCTGGAGAGCATTCCCAAAAATACAAAAAATAAAACATAAAAATAAATTCATTTATATAATATGTACTCTGGAGAAAGGTCTGCCTTCTTTTATTGAGTATAATTATTTCAAGATTCACCTAGATTGTTGGATATGTCAATAGTCAATTTCTTAATAAATAGTGATTGTATTCATGTATTAATTTGTTCATTTGGTTATCTATGGATGGACATTTGTGTTAAATAAAGCTGCTATTAAAAGTTGTGTTCAAAAAGAAAAAAGACTTTTTGAAATCCTGAAAAATATGATAATCTTGCTTCTAATGATCATCTTAATTTAATATTTGTTTTAACTGAATGTGTGTGTGTGTGTGTGTGTGTGTGTGTGTGTGTGTGTGTGTATCTACAAAAAATCAGTGACGCCTTTTTTTGTGGTTCTGGGAACAAACCCCAGGCCCTTGTGCATGTTCCTCCCACACGCTGCCCTGAGCCCCACATTCTCAGGTGAGCAGTGGTCCTACGAAGACACTCTACTTTCGGGGACCACCAGTACTGCAGAGTGGGGCCCTAATTTCCAACGGTGTTGATGTTCCAGAAAAAAGCCCAGATAATTCATGGGATTCAGACTCCGCAGTTTGGCACAGAGATTTTGAGAAGAAACTTAAAAGCTTATTAACCACTGTGTGAAAAATCACTTTCTGCAGTACATTTGATTACATCTCTACCTTAGGAATTCAGTTTGGGTTTTTTTGAAGAATACAATCAATGTTGAGATGCTTTTAATGAACAACCCATAGTTATTTTAGCATAGTGTCGTAAAAATAAGTTGGCTTGACACCAGAAGACATTGTTTATGAGGAACACAGGATACTCATCTTTGATTCTCTCTGTTTTTTTCTCCCAATATATAAGTGAAAATAATTTCAAAGTGGCTGCTAGATCCCCAAAGTCCCTGAGAAAAAAAATAAAATCTTCTTTTTCCAGGCCACAGTGTAGCGAAATAAATTAGTATAATGATTTATGTTTACCGTTTTAGTCAATTCTGATAGAGATTATAGAGACAAAATGACAAACTACCTTAGTGGTAAACTTAAATCATGTCAGCCAATCTTTAGTTTTTCCTTACCCTAATTGCTCCTCCTGTTCATTTATCTTCCCAGGCAATCTTTGGAAGAAATACTAGTTCAATCAGTGCATGTGCAAACCACTCGAGATAAAAAAGTTTAGTCTAATTTGTCTCCCTAAATTGTAAAGCCTCTAGTAAACAAATCTTGGCTTGAAAGGTGTCTAAAGAAACCTGAATGATTATGAATATAAAATGCTCTCTATTTGCATTTTAAAAGATGCCCTTTATATACAGGTTTACTCTCTTCCCTCCTACTGCATCCCTCTTTGCTTATCTTGGAAGAAGTATCCTGTTTCCAAATGAGAACCCAGTGCTGCTTGCAATGTTCTGATTCACCAGTGAAGAACCTGATCAGCATAAAAGGGAAAACAACAAAAATTTTCAGGGTAGGAGCTTGGCCACACTCTACTCTGACAGAGGCTTCCAGAAGAAGTGACTTCCACAGAGATAAGAAGATGTGATAGTCTAAAATGGAGACAAAAGCTCCACTCACATGAGGTTTTTTTTTTTTTCCAACTACCAAAATTTCATTTTTTTAAATTTATTTTTTATTTTATTGAAGTACAAATATCAGTGAGACTCACACGAAGTTTTTAAGCACATAAACTCTTAGGCAATGAGAACAGTGTTAAAAGGGTGCTCTTTGTTTGAGCAGTGAATTTCCTAATGAGCCTACTATGTGCCAAAATGTGCTGAGTTCTGGCTAGATATCTTTTTACGTAGGGGGCACCTGTTATTAACCTGCTTTGTGTTTTTATACATGAACTATTATCTTCATATTAGAAAACATTAAATAAGGGTGATTATGTTTAAAAATCTCTTAATTTTTTCCCTCTGAGCACAGAACAAGTCTAACTTCTCTATCATTTCTCTCTTCAGCTATGCCAGGAGATTCTGCATCTGAGCTGTTGAGTGATACCGGAGACAGGCTTGCTGGATTTGTCAACAGCTGTGGAATGACAGCTAGCAGATGTGGCTGGTGGCCTCTGTCATTTTTGCTTGAATAATAAAGATGTTGGGATTCATGGAAGCTTCAGTGCCTACCAGGAATACCTCCGATGAGATTCCTGGGGAGTCTGAGGGAGGAGGCCCTTAGCAGGCCAGGTTGAGCAGCGTCTCGCAGAGCTACCACATGGATTATCCAGCTTGTCATAAAGTGTTAGAATTAGAGGATCTTAGAAATCCTCTGTAAAAAGAAAGACTTGGATATGAGGGAAACACTGTGATGCAGGTTAAAGGCCTTTCTTATGGTAATAATGGTAAATAAGATGAGAGGTGAGATAGAGACTTGGGGTTCTAAAACTGCAAGCACTGGCTCTGGACTTCTTAGAGCCACCTCATGGACAAAATGATAATGTAACCCAGAGAAACATTTCCAGAAAAGAAGTTCTAAAATGTTAAAAGAAACTTTTCTCTTCTGTGGTTAGAAGATTTGCTTCTGTACTCCCATGTGTAGACTCAGGCTATAAACATGTTTGCTTCGAGTGTTCTCTTTTGGAGAAGTAACAGAGAAATTATTTAATTATGTATGAATCATTATGCCAGGGACTTTGGAAAGATAGAGAAGACTATGGTGTGATTCAGAAGCTTATTGTCAACCAGCTGTGGTAGCACACCCTGTAATGCCAGCACTTGGGAGGCTGAAGAAGGCCAAGCTAGAATACATAGCAAGGCCCTGTTTCAGAAAAAAACGCAGCTTATTATCAAGTGTATGGTGTGGCTGTGTAAATATCCAGAGTGCAAAATCAAGTAAAACAAGGGACAGGGTACTTACTGAGAAATATATGTAAGGTATAGATGATTTTGGCATAAACTTTCTTTCTTTCTTTCTTTCTTTCTTTCTTTCTTTCTTTCTTTCTTTCTTTCTTTCTTTCTTCCTATGAGCAGAATATATTTATTGAGGAAAAGAAAGCTCCTGTCTGAAAGAGGGACAGGAGAGGGGCCCAAGTGGGTAGTTTCCAGGGAATCTGTCTCTTCCAGAGACTTTTATAAAGGAAAACCATATGGTGAGGCGGGTCTAAGGTGGCAGAAAAGATGTGGGAACTCGCTTACATGGGCATGAGGTGGGACAAAATTATGGTTAACCAATGAGATTACAAGCATTGCTCAGGTAAAACTGATTAAATCCACTACCAAATGCAGAAGCTAGTCACGTAGCAAGCAGGCATGAATATGGGACAGGGTGTCTTCCTGTTGGCGGTTGGGCTAGTGATTCATTTGGGCTCTTTCAAGGTGATTGATATCTATTTAGAATATCAATCCCTGATGGCCATAAAATTTATTTTCATTAGTAATATTAACTATGTTGGGTTATCTACCATATTTGGACTCAAATGACTTAATTCAGTTAACACTGACAGTTGAGTTACATAAGTGTTTGCTTCCCCTCCACCAACTCAGAAGAAAAGAGAATGTGCAAACTATATGGACAAGAACAACAGATCCATTGTTTTCTTATGTTTTACAACATAAGTGATCAGTTTGATAGATGTGTAATAATAGTTTTATTCCTCCTGTCTGGGAATTTGTTGGCAATGCAATGTTTATGGGAAAGTGGCTCTAACACCGATCAAACACAACCATGGTGAGCATCGCCAAAGTCCTTTGCTATGTAACAGCACATGTGTCTGTCACTGCCTTCCTGTAGTGAGCTGCTGCTGGCCCCATTTCACAGCTGCCACCTTTTCCTTCATCCCCTTGCTAAAGCTCAGTGTTACAGAGAACTGAGAAAGAAATGGCTCATTGCAACCAAAGATAAGGAAAACCTTCCATGCAGAAGGAAGCAGCACACAGCCATGGTTTTTAGTCTGTGATGGCCAGAAAACTGAAGGACTGAGGGAATGGCATGGCCTGCAGGGCGCGGACTCTGTTACCGACCTGTGCTAGCAGTTACCACACCCTCTGCTAAGGCCGCCGTGCCAGCAGCATTTACTACCTGAACACAAAGATGGGTAAAGGTGGATTTGAACCTTTTCCTTTTGGAAGCTGGAGCAGGTGGGTGGATGGGGTTCATAAAGGATAGTGTAGAGTTAGAATCCACAGCTGTGTGTGAGCTAAGGACTTGGGCAGTGAGGTGACAAGCCATGGACTTCCTGTGGGATAGGCCAGGCTAGAAGGAAAAAGGAAACGAGCGTTGGAGTCATCGTATACATAAGGCCCACACAGAAGGTGATTTTTTGCTAGTTTGATGTTTCAGTTGCAAAGTGTTGCCATTACAGGATAACAACTTGAATATTTAATAGGGAATGTCATCTTTTATTAAAAACTCTATTATCAAAAACAAAATAAACAAAACAACAACAAACCTAAGTAAGGAAAAGACCCTAGAGCAAAGCATACTGGTCTCAGACAACAGCCACAAAATGTTTTGAAGATTCTGTTTCATTAGGAATATTGTTTTGTCATTAAGAAATTAAAGAGGAAATACAGAAGTATCTTCACTTCTTTGGAGGATACAACCCATGCCACACCCCTAGATTCTTACCACTTTCCCATTGTGCTCATTTATCATGGCCGTCTCTCTTATCAGGCTTCTATGTGGGAAAGCATCAAAAAGCAGAGAAATCTTAAGCCCATGAGAAAGTTGAGTGCTTGGACTCCAAAGTTATCACCATGAAACAGAAGTTGTGTCTACTGTCTCATGAGGCAGGGGTCAGAAAGCCAAAGAGTAAAGACTCCATGTTAGCAAGGACAACAGGAGAAACTAATTTTTTAAAAAATGAGATAAATTTCTTCTTTTCTTGGAGTTCTTTTCAAGATTGTTCTCTTCAATCCACTTTATACCAAACTGCTTGGCCATTGTTTAATGAGCAGAAGAGTTTAAGGGAAGATAATGCTGTTGAAAATTTAAAGTGTGATTTATTTTCATTATTTTACCTAGGATCGCATATCCTATCTGCCTAGCTGGAATGCTAACCTTCTGAAAAAATAACACCAGACTGAGGAAGGGCTGGGGAACGTTCTGGTAGGAAGGATCAAGACACAGAATTGAGACAGATGACACAATATTGGATAAACTGCCATATAATTTCAAAGCCTCAAGCTGACCCCAGTGTCCATGAATTTTGCGGAAGCCAATAGGTTCTTAGATGGTATTCTTAAGTTTTATTGCAGGGAACACTTATCTAAGATTATCTGTATATGATCCAGATGCATCCCAGTCAAGCAAAAATCAGCAACACCACAGACCATGCTCTCAAGCACATTGGAGAAAACCCAGCCTCAGGATACATACTCCTGAGGGGCTGAGGCCCAGTTTTGCGTAGGTACATGAGAAAGGAGAAAAATAAGAAATGTGAGGTAGGAGATCAAGCCCTGGAGGGCCAGTCGGAAGATCTGGACTGAACCAGAACCATCCACTTCATCATGCTGAGTAAAGGGGGAAGCTGCAGGTGCTTTAGTGGGAAGGGGAGAGAGTCTGGCAGTACCCACCTAAACTGTTCTCCAATCATGGAGTCTATATCTGGGAACTGTGAATCTTGACATCTCTTGTATGGCCTCAGGAGGACCAGGAACTTTCTGAAGCTACTTGAAAAATTTGTGATAGTTTTGCATTCATATATGCATCTGCATTTTTTTTCCATAGGGGAAATAATTCTCAAATGTATCCAGATCTCAAAAAAGTTTGATCATAGTTTCAATACATATTACATGTATATTTTAGAAATATATGTACATATTGAATATATAAAGGCATATATGATTATAACAGCCAGGATTGGATATATTGCCCATGGGAGATTAAATTAAAAGGAATTACAGAACTTTTATTGATTAGCTGGTGACCTATGTGCTCCCCTCCCCATCTGGGAAGACACAAAGGCCCAGTTCTTTGTTCCTTACCTGCTTTTATAGTTTCATTGTTGCCATGGCAACCAGGCAGAAATATAATGCCCCCTATATCCTATAGGTGTGGGGTCACGGCAGGAATGTGATGCCCCTATATCCTATAGGTAAGAGGTCTTGGACAGAGGGATTTATGGCTAAGCACGTCTCTTAATTGCCCTAAGTGGGATCTGTCTTCTCCTTGTCTCCTTATGTTTGTGAAACTTCTGATGGGGCAGGGTAAGGAGTAAAGAATGGGATAATTTAGGCAAGACTGCTTCTGTGTAAATACTTCAGGAAGGGATTAAAATGAATGGAATTCTGCCTCAGTCTCTTTTACTTATAAAAATGAATAGGATATTATGCTACATGCCATCCCTTACATGGTGAGTGTGTAGATGGTTCTATGCAGAGTAGGTAGTCATAACTCAGTATATCATTCTTACCACATTATTGATTTGATTTTCATATTTGAGTTCAGAGATCCTTCAACATTTTGTTAGATGAAGGAAGGGAGATCTTCCCTTGTTACGGGCACCAACAATTTGATTCTGAATCTGTACAAGACTAAGCAAGCAACCTCTTTCTTGAGCTTCCCTGATGAAATTTAGTTCTGTCTGGGTGTACAAATGCCATAGGCACAGGCTGTGAGCTCAGATACCTGTGGGGAGCATGCAGGCCAGGTGTACAGTGATAAGGACAGGGATGGATGTCCACTCTTGGGGACATTCATGGAGCTGCAGGCCACCTGCCCAGGGACGGCTGTTTCTCAGCTCCAGCTCCGCTGGTCAAGTGGACTCCATGTACAATGTCACTAGATTTTCCAGGTTTTCAACAAGATCCAGAATCACAAGTTTTTATACAAACATTTCTGTCCAGAAATATGAAATATTAAGAAAATGGGCTGGGTAGATAGCTCAGCAGTCTAAGTATCTGCCTGCAAAGCTCAAGAACCCAGGTTCAACCCCCAAGGCCACATTCTGTGCCAGCCCCACACTGAGCTGGCTACCAGAACTAAGCATGATGATGCATGGCTGTAATCCCAGTGCTGGGGAGGCTGAGAATAGGATTACTGTTAGTCTGAGCTGCATAGCAAAAACCTGTACCAAATGAATGAATGAATGAATGAATGAATGAATGAATGAATGAATGAATGAATGATGTTCTAAAAATTAAAAAAAAAATCCAGAGAAAAGTACAATCAGATGTTTGGATCTTTGTCTAGCTGATCCACGATAGAATGGGGTAACATGGAGGGCTGGCCAAGTAGCTCAGCAGACTAAAGTACTGCTTAGGCAGTGTATAGTGGCCAGGGTTCAATCCCCAGTGTGCTGTGTCAGCTCCACTCCTGGGGAGAACTGAGACAGAGACTGAGACTGCGGCACATGCCTGTAATCTCAGCACTTGGGAGGCTGAAAACAGAAGATTCACTGCTAGCACGTAGTGAGACCCTGTAGACCGTGTCCTAAATACATTAAAAAAAAAAAAAAAAGATGTATTATAGAATGGGATAACATGGATTAAATGCTCCAAACCTTCTAAAATCTAATTTATAAAACTAAAGTTATTTTAAGTAAAACTGACCGTATGTAAAAAGTGGATAGGCAGTTGGAAATTCATTTCTCTTTAGAGATGTAGTTGACTGTGTAATTTACTTAGCAGAAGGAGCCCAAGAGGAGCTTCTCTTCAGGTGTTTGGAGATGTGAACTTGACCCAAGCTACAAAGGATCTACATAGCCCATGATATTGGTAAGTGAGAAAAGCAGTTGTTGATTTTAGAAATCTAATATAATGAGTGAAGGAATGAGGCAGTCAAGGAGGGAAAGAAAGGGAGATAAAAGCAGAGTCTAAGCTGCAGCTCTGTCTCCTCCCCAAGGTGGAAAGAGAGCTCTAAGCCCCCAGAGCAGCTGCAGGCATGAACTACAGAATGGGGTAACGTGAATTAGATGCTCCAAACCTTCTAAGATGGACAGAGAGTCCTGCGCAGGAGGACAGTGTGGCGCGCTCCCTTGGGCAAGAGCGGCTCTGCCGCCAAACACAAGAGCTCAGCCTCTAGCTCTCCTTGGGACACAGCCCTGAGCAGAGGCTCAGCATCATAAGCCTGACCCACACTCTCGCCAGCCTCTACGTAGAGCAGGGTTGGAGAGGAGCGCGAAGGATCACAGGAGGCTTGGATTTAATTCAAATGGAATTCCCAAGTTTCCAAAGGAAACTGTTTCTGAGTTGCCTAACTTGTAGTCCCTTTGCCTTAGCTCCAACCAAAAAAGTCATCGTTTATTAAATGTGCGCTGAAAGCTTCCCTTTGTGGAGATCTCTGTGGCATCAGTATTGGTTAGGCCTCTGCTCTTAGCGCTGGTAATGAGTGTCATGCCTGGCAAAGTGACTTTCATGGACCACTGTGAAATAACACATATTTATTTTTAAAATTTTTAAAAAGCCCATTATCAGCCATTTTAGCACTTTACAAGCAAAATTAACTGAAATCTAGAAATTTTTATTTTGTTTATCACTATAAAATGAGGCATTTTAATTGCAAAGTACAAGTTTGATTTTAAGTTTTTACATATTGCTTTCTGCCCTATCAAAATGTAATATCTAGGCAATGTCTTTCTTTTTTCTTTTCTTTTTTTTTTTTTTTTTTTTTTTTTTTTTTGAGACAGGGTCTCACTATGCAGTTCAGGCTGGCCTTAAGCTCACTTTGTAGCTCAGGCTGGTCTCAAACTTACAACAATCTCCTGCCTCAGCCTCCCGAGTGCTTGGATTACAGGCATGCGCCACCACGCCCGACTTAGGCAATGTCTTTCTAGTAGTCAGTAAGGCTCATTTTATCCCCAACACTAGAAAAGAAATTATCATTTATTTTGTGTTTGTTTTGTAATAGCTCAGAATATATATTTTTTCAACCTAACATTTATAGTTTTTTTCTACCAGTTCTTTGTGTTTTTCTGCTTCTTTCTTTCCTGCATTTTATCATTTGTTAAAGATTTCAAAACATCCTTCACTATTTCTTTTTGTTGATTTGAAACTTTAGGCAACATCTATGTTGTTTTAGTAGCTGCTTTTTAAAACATTTATGTTTCTCACAACAAATATGGAGTTATGCAGGATTTATAGCCCCTTCCCATGTATACCATGGAACTTAACAGATTTTAAGCATCATCAAATGGCCCCAAAGAAAATTTCATAGTTTTTTCTAGAGCTTAGCTTTACTCTTTTTTCTACCTGGAAATTAGTTTTGGCTTATTTTTATAATAGATAATAATATTTTTGAAACAGGGTCTTGCCACATAGCTTAGGCTGGCCTTGAATTCACTACAAGCCCAATTCATGGTGATTCTCCTGCTCAGCCTCCTAAATGAATAAATAATCAATTTTACTCTCATTTCTATGCATCAGAGCCAAGCGAGTGTGTAAACATAAGGAGTCATCTCAACTTGCATTTAATTTAACTTTTCATTATATATTTTAATGTTTGACAGAATTCTAGGTAGATTGTAAAATGTTTCATCCAGAAATACTCTGAATTCCACAAAACACAACTAAAAGAAGATGAAGAAACTAGAATTTAAAATTTACTCATCTTGGGGCCGGTGAGATAGGTCAGTGGACTAAAGCGCCTGCTTACGCAAGGTTAGGCAAGCACAGGGACCGGTTTGATCCCCGGCAGCACAAGCCACACCAACCACACCCCCAGGGAGGGCTGAGCCAGCCACAGAGTCTGGGCATGGTGGTGCATGCCTGTAATACCAGCGCTGGGGAGGCCTTCAGAAATCTGGAAACAAAAGATTTCATCTTCAGTAACTTTGCATAAAAATTGATGTAATTTAGACATACAGACTATGCATTATAAAATATCTTTAATATGGAAAAAGTTTCCTTTCCTCCAACTTTTTTAGAGATACAAAATGGTTCCTTAATTAAGAGTCAAATTTTTAAACCACAGCTAATTAAACTGATGTTGTTATTGAGAAAGATTGCAGACCCAGATTCATTGATTCCCACAGAGTAGCAGCCATTATTACGCCGAATGCAAACCTTCTGGGAAAGCAAAACACAGACCCAGAACTTAAATAAGATTCAGAGTTGTTCTAAAAATGGTGTAAGTCAATATTTAATCAATCAGAACAAATCTGTTTTTGTATAAAAATTTAAACACACAAAATGAACACCTTGAGACACTTTTGGAATATATAAGGCAAAGAATTTCCAAATAAACACAGTTGTAGCTCGTGAGTGAAGCCCTCCGCTGTTGTGGGCCGCAGAACAGCGGCCCAGTATGGAGGAAGCATGATAGGGCCATAGATCACCGTAATAACATTTGCAATAAACAATCACAGAACAAAGCAGACATCTATGAGAATCCCACAAGGAATTTATGTTATCCATAATTTTTCTTTACATTTGAGAAACTATGGCAGCAAAGGCCATTACATTCAATGGCACCAATTAATTTCTGCAACTTTTAATGACATCTTTCTGAGTAAAAACCTCACATAATGCTCTGAGCACATGATTGATAGCAGTTTATGTTTGATTTGTTCTGAATTCCTGATTTTTTTAGTATTTTTAAAGAGTCCCTCTGCAGCCAATCAAGCAATCAACATGAAATACTCAGATTCTTTCTTGAAAAGCACAAGAAAACAGAAAAGACAATGTGGCTTCCTTCCCTGGCCAACAGACAACTGGTGATATTATTTAAGTATTCTGGATGATGGATTACAGAGATATTTATTTCAAGAGAAAATGACAGTCAAAGAAAACCATTTAATTTTGGTTCTATTCAGGATGTTGGAGTATAACACTCCCCTTAAATATATCCATATTGTGATACACAATTTCCCTTTATTGACTTTCCTAAACTTCAGCAAATGATATTTTTCCATATCCTAGAAAATATACCGACTTACTAATATCAATGAAAACATTTAAACTGAACCAGTAGGACCACACAAGAACTCACATATGTTTTTAGTGGGCATGATCTTGGAAAATGAATACATGATTAACGTGGGTTTGGTTGGAACATCTCTTCTCTTTAACCATGTAAGCTCCAGTCCAGATCTGATTAAGTAGTATAAAAATCAGTGTGCACCCTGAAAGACTGATGACAGCTGGTAGTGATGGTGAGTACAAGGTTCCTACTTCTCAAGTGTTTATGAATTACAAAGTCTCCTCAAGGGGCAACATAGTAGTCTGGAAAGAAAGCTGTGTAATTCGTGTGTGACATTCCACAAAGCAACAGAGATCAAATTCTACCCAAAAGCACTGATCAGAATTGACCATGGTGAGAACACAATGTCTAGGAGACACAAACTTTCACTGGTCCTGTCAATATTCACTGAGTGTCTATTACTGCGCTACATTCTTCCTTCTGATTTCAGGCCAGGAAGGGTAAGGGTAGAAAGGTAAGTAGCTTTCACAGGGCACAAAATGGGTTATAGAGATTTTCCAATTCACTAACAAATCCTACTTTGTAAACAGTGTTTCAGTTCATGTGAAAACAGCTTAAAATAGGGGCCAGGAAGATAGCTCAGTAGAATAAGCACTTGCCTGGCAAGGGCAAGGACCTGAGTTCAATCCCCAGTTCCGCTAAAAAAAAAAAAAAAAAAAAAAAAAAAAAAAAGTTTAAATAAAAGAATGCTGGATTATGTGACTTTTGGTGAATTAAAGTGAAAACTAGTGAAAAAATTCCTTTAATTGATGTTGGAGATACTTTTGCACTATTTCAACCATAAGCTTTAATCATATCACATCACATCTCCTAGCCAATGGAAGTCCAATGTTTAGCAGGTTTGTGTTCATAGTTAAAGAAGAATCAGTGTTTGATAACTGAGAGATGAAATATACCTTTGCCTTTAAATTTCTATGACCTTCCTAGAATTATCCCAGGTTCCAGTTTTAACCAAGAATTTCAGGCTATCCCGAAATTTTGCAACCCTCATGGCCTGTCCAGACAAATTGGGCTTCAGATGTCAAAGAGTCAGCTTAGACATGCAAGAAAAAAATGCAGATCTTTTTCTAGTGTCTGTTTAAAAAGTCACAAAACCATTGTATGGTTTTATAGGAGAGAAAGTCATGGGCAATGGTTTGATGCATACATTTAATATAATTTCTCTTTCAGTTTGCAAAACACTACATGAAATGGAGTGAGTTTTCTGGATGGAGACATCTATTTTTTACATTAATTACATTTTTTAACTTGCAAGACTTCCACTTCATTCTTCCACTTCTAGAATGCTACCCTTATAGTTAACTACAGAGGGCTATTGCATATTAAAGGGAATCTGAGAATCAGAAGTGACCTCAAAGATAATGAACTCTAGTCTCAACATCTTACAGTCCAGAAACTGAAACTTTTTAAAGTCAAGTGACTTTCCCAGCGCTGTTAGTGTGGCGAGTCAGGACAGAGCAGACACCTGCTGGAAGTAGCCGTGTCTTTGGATCCTAGTGTTAAAGGTCAAGATTAGTGTAAAAGGAATAGAGAATTGGGTTTGCTTTCCTTAAAGCATTGCATGAGATTGACTAGACACTGTAGTATCCTTTTTCTCTTTGGGAGCCACAGAATAAAACTTGACCAGAAAGAGCAGGATCAAACTGGGTTCTCAGCTATGCAGGCTGGTTGTTGTCTTTTCCTTAGTGGAAGCTGCGGAGCTTACAAACGACTACCTGCCTTTTTCCCCTTCAAACTAAGACATGCCCACTGTATTTGGCCAGCTCATTTCCTTATTCAACTACAGCAAACATAAGGGTATGGAGGGAGTGTTGAGAAGTCAGAGGACAAAGAAAGTCGATGAAATGGGTATAGAGGAGGACAGGAGCGTGTAAGAGGTCTAATCTCATTGTATCAGGGAAATCCTGTTTACGCACCAGGAGGCTGCTATAAAAAAAATGAAAAACAAGTGTTGGCAAAATAAGAACTTTTATGCACTGTTAGTGGGGATGTAAAATTGTGCACTGAATTGAATAAAGTGGTATAAATTCTTTAAATAATTAAACACAGAATTGGGATGTGATCCAGCAGTTCTATTTCTGGATGTGTACCCCCCAAAAAGTAAAAATCAAGGACTTGGACATTTATACATTCATGGTAATAGCAGCATTATTTACTGTGGCTGAAGGCTACACACAATCCACTTGTTTGCTGACAGATATACCCACATGATGGGATATTATTTAGCTGTAAAAAGGAAATGCTGGCACACGTTGAACATGACTCAAAAACATTATGTTAATGAAATAATCCAGAAAAAAAAAGAGAAATAAGCCAGTCACAAAAAAAAAAGATAGGCAATTCCACTCACGCAGTGTGGTTAGCACAAATTCATAGGGACAGAAAATGGAGGGGTGGTTTCTAGAGGCTGGATGGAGGAGTAATTGCTTTACAGGGACAGAATTTCATTTGGTTAAGATAAAAAATTGCTAGGGTCAGAAGGTGATGATGGTAAAACAACAATACGAATGGGTTTCATACCACTGACCTGTATCTTAAAAAATAGTTAAAATGATAATTTTTCATTACATATATTTAATCATAATTTTTAAGAGTATGGGGGAATTTATAAAATAAAAATGTATATTTTAATAACTATCTTTAAATTTCTCTGAACTCATATTATTTTTATTTTATTTTATTTTTTTGCAGAACCAGGGTTCAAACTGAGGCCCTTGTGCTTGCCAGGGAAGCGCTTATTCCACTGAGCTATCTCCCCGGCCCCCTCATATTATTTTTAGCAAAGTGTTTATTTTTGTTTTCAAAATAAAGCAGTCATTTTTGTGGACAAGTAATGTGGAAAAAATTCTGCTTTCAGTCCACACTGGCAGTTTTTAGTAGCAGCTAAACTGATACATGTTTTCCAGATTGCAAAATGTACTGAGCATCTTAGAATTACACCCTCTAGGGGCCCAACATGTTTTTCCCTTGTGCAGTACAGTGTTTGCTTTGATTATGCCTGTTTGAAAATAAATAGCCAAGTATATTTGTAATACTCTTTCTGATTGATCTCATGGTAGTAGGAATGAAACACTTGCTCTTATGCTTCTTTACAGTTAGTTTTTCTTTAATTATAGAAAAACCTCATTCTAAATATGCTCTGTATTCTCAAGCAGCATCAGCTATTGGATATTTAGATGCATCTCCTATTTTACAAGGGCATTCCAATTTCTCCCATATTCTTTTAGACATATGTTAATAGCCAAATTGCAAAAAAAAATCATTATTCATTAAATTATAAAATATCTTTCTGTGAACATATAGATAGCATGAAGCAACTAGTTTAAGACATTTAAAATAGTTCTTATTTTTATTGGTGAATATGCTGTCTCTTTTTTTGTGTGTTTTTAGAGAAGTGTCTACAGGGTGTTCAGAGTCTCACTGCTAGATCGGACTTGTAGTAGTTCACCTGTTTACAGCCTCCCAAGAGCTGTGATTATAGGTGTGTGCCACCACGCCCAGCCTTAATTGCCTTCTGAGCATGCCCCAGGGGCAGGGCCAGCACAGCAGGCCCTGGAGGCCTTTCACCTGCTGAGCTATTAGGCCAGCACATGCCATATCTTAAGATGAATGCTTAGTCACTATCCTGAGACTCTTCATGCTTGCTAATCTTGGAGACTTGAAAGAGCTGCTATTGTGTGTTCAGTTATGCAGCTGTGATACAAAGCACCAACAGGTATGATCCGTATCCCCGAAGAATCTTCCCATTCAGTGAGGACAGCATAGGGGCAGATCCTGGTGAACTCATGTCACCGAATTTTGTTTTGGGTTTGTTGTTGTTGTTGTTGTTGTTTGTTTATTTATTTATTTATTTTGGTGGAACTGGAGATTGAACTCAAGCCCACTTACCAGGCAAGCCCTTATTCTACTGAGCCATCTCCCTGGCATGTCACCGAACTTTGTGATTTGAATGATTCAGGAGCAGTCCTGCCCCCCAAATTATAAAAGAATGATTTTGTGTGTGTGTGTGTGTGTCAAGAATGGAACTCAGGACCCTGTGCTTGCCGGGCAGGTACTTGTGCTACTGAGCTATATCCCCAGCCTGAAGAACAAATATTTCATATGTCTATTTCTTGCTATAAGAATCCAGCCCATCTTCTTCCACACAGCTTATTGTCTAGTCCAGCTTTACTGTTCCATTGTCTTACAGAGCATAACTTAGTACTTCAAGTTCCTTGCTCTGGTCAATAACTTGATTGTTCATTACAGGAATTTCTTGAGAGACCCATAACTCTTCAGTAGAAAATATCAATAGTCAGTTTACTTCTGAGACTGAGCTCTTGTCCAAAATGTTTGTGTTGTAAAAGTCCTAAACTCATCATGATCCTTATCCAACCCTGTTCAACTCTTTGTTTTAAAATAGGAGTATTAAGCCCAGCTTTAAAATTCTAAAATATCAGAACTTGCCCTTCCTTCAAGTCTGTGGCACTCATGATAACCCACAGGAGATGAAGACTGCACAGCACTGTTCACAGATTACCGGCTGCTGAATTTTAAAATAGTTAGAATAACTTTATGAAGGGCCGGCCAAATAGCTCAATGGATGAAAGTGCTTGCAAGCAGGTGCAAGGGCCTGGGGGTTCAGTCCCCAGGCCTGTTGTACTGGCCTCGCCCCTTGGGCATGGTGACGCAGTGATTGAGACTGGGCATGGTGGCCCACACCAGTAATCCCAGCTCTTGGGAGGCTGTAAACAGGCAGATCACTACACATCTGATCTAGTGGTGAAACCTGTAGACTCTTCTCTAAAATAAAAAAAATAAATAAATAACTTTATGTTATTTGAATTTCACTTCCATTAGAGAATTTTTAGAAAGTCTTTTTTTTTTTTTTTTGCAGAACCAGGGATTGAACTCAAGCCCTTGAGCTTGCCAGGGAAGCGCTTATTCTACTGAGCCATCTTCCCAGGCCCCAGGCCTTTTGAATTAATATTCTATTTTATTGTAATAAGTAATAAACTCAGTTTTATCAGCTTAACAGGGTGTCCTAGTGGTATTCAGGTAGCCAGTATTCAACATATATAATTTAAGGCGGAGACCATAGTCCTTTGCATTTTTTGTTTTGTTTTGATTTTTGGTTTTTGAAACAGGATCTCAGCATGTACTCAGTATATAGCCTAGGCTGACCTCAAACTTGCAGCAACCCTCCTGCTCAGGCTCTTGGTGCTGGGATTATAGTTGTATGCCACCACTTCTGAGTCTTTCAGGGTTTTGTGAATATCCTTGGGTTTTGAAAGTATTCTTGGTTGTAATTCTTACTGGCTCTTGCTGACTTCCAAAGCTAGAAACCAGTTCCCTGACTTTTTTCCTTCTATGAAAAAATGGTTCCCCTTTTCCCACCATGCTTTCTTGGTATTTCATGTTCCTACATGTCAGCAATCTCCTTTCTTTACCTTCAGTGTTATTATACCCAGAGACATCCCAGCTAATATTTTAAAGGTGCAATTTTGTATAAAATATTTCTAGGCTGGAGCCCATTACCACATTGATGTCTCTACCCAATATCTCAATAATTTTTGCCACACTAAGCCATTCAAATAGGAGCCCCAGGTCATGCTGAGACAGCAATTGAGACTGAGCATGGTGGCACCCATCCGTAATCCCAGCACTTGGGAGGCTGAAAACAGGAGAATCACTGCAAGTCCCATCTGTGCAATGAGACCATGTAGACCTTGTACTAAATGCATTTAAAATTTTAAATAAATAAGTCTTTGTTATAAAAAAAAAAAAAAAAGAGTGCCTCTGGTCACTTTGGACGAGGAGCTTGTTCAGGTGAACTGGAGCAGGGCCAGAGGGTGGTGTTGAGGCTGGGCGTCTCTATTTCTTTAAGTAGAGAAATAAGAAGTGTGTGCATTCAAGAAATAACTCTTTATTCCTGTCTCATTTCTGCAGGTTTTTAAATTTCCACTCTGATATCTTATCCTGCCTGGATCCTATTGCAATATTTTTCCTATGGCTTCTCAATTTGGCCAAATCACAGGATAGCCAGAGAGAAGTTATTGGAACTAGTGTAGTGTAATGACATCTCAAGCTTTGCCATTCTACTGCCCATTCCTTGTCACACTGCAAAATAATTCAGATCTAAACAGGTTCTAAGTCCTAGTAATTTATATAAATATGTGTCTGCTTTGTTCAAAGACAACTGTTTCATCCTAAAGCCCAATGCAGAAGACTTATCTACAACAATTACAGAGCTTTGATCACCCCAGAATAGGTGGTATCATGTGGTATGTAGCTGTCCTTTTCCACTGCACTTCCCTTATCAGGATACATGTCTGTTGATTTGTGGGAAGCTGGCTGTTTTTCGTTCCTGACAAACTCCAGTGATTAAAATGTAGTGGTTTGCTCTTGTTCCCCTGATAAAGGTGACAGCTGCAGTTTCCAGTGGTGGTGGATATCGTCCATGCAGATTGCTTTTTAATGAAAGCAATATATTATCTTACCTAGAGACCCTGAAGCTTTACCTTGTTAATGTATTCTAGCTTGGCACCACATTTATCTATAAATTAGTTGTATTAAACACACTCCCTCCTATTTAACCAGCCTTTAAAGAGTTTTTCTGGTGAAAGGATTTTTTGGAAAAAAAATCCGCTTTCTTCACCTTCAGTGTTGTTATACTCAGTGACAATCCCACCAATACTTTAAGGGTGTAGTTTGATATAAAATATTTCTAGGCTGGAGTTGATTACTACAGTGATCTCTCTACTTAGTATCTTGATAATCTTTTGCCACACTAAGCCATTAAAACAGGAGCCAAAAACGGACTTGACTAGAGAAACTAGTGTTTCAGTAGAATCTCCAGAAAGTTAGCAATAATTAGGAAACAAAAGCCCACTGAATAACATAATGAACCCAAAAGATGAAATCAACTTGAAATTTAAGCTCTTGCAAAATTTTAAGATTTGAGATTTTAGGAAATGTCATCAATATGAAGGGGAAAAAAAAAAGTCTTATCTTAGTGAAAATGCAAGTAAACCGCCACCATGCTGCATTTGATGTCCTCTGGTTCACGTGAGGGTGTGCGAAACAGCACCAGGGGTGAGGGTCACTGCTCTGCTGGGACTGAACGGCATCTGCTGTCCTGGGGAGGAAGACTCCGCAATGAGCAGCACACTTGACGCTGTGCCTCTGGAAATAACTACAACTCCGAGCCCCCTAATGACCCATGACCCCAAATTGGAAACAAACAACTATTTTGCTGAATGTGTCCTCTCTGACCTAAAACCAGTATTAAACTTTTTACGGAACTATAAATCAAATCCACTAAAACCAAAAAACCCAGTGAACCAGTCTGAACTAAATCCAAACCTACATATTTTCTAAAACAACTGAACTGTAGCAAAACTAAAACATCAAAATATTCTCCAACCTGAATCGATATTTCATTGGTTCAATCCTCTGAACCATATTTTCTATTTCAAGACAGGATTGTTGTTAAATGTTAACCATCACTTTAAAGAGAAAATACAGAAGAGAAGTTAACACCGTATTTAGGACTGAGTATAAATAAGAAAAATATGCAATAAACCGTGTAAAATATATTTTCATAAGTACTTCTAGTGAAAATATAATCATTCAGAGAAAAACCAGAAAAAAATCATCAGAAAGAAGCAAACAGGGGTCTTGGGAGATGACTCGGTGGAATAAGTGTTTCCTTGGCAAGTGAAAGGGCCTGAGTTCTAATCCCTGGTTCCACCAAAAAAACAGAAGCAAACATACTGCCTGCAAGCTCAGGCCCTCGGGATGCTGAGGTAGCAGGATCACACGGGTCAGCTCAGCCTGGGCAACCTAATGAGATGTTGCATCAAAATCAAAATGGATAATTGCAGGCAGGGAGGTGAGGGCTGCAGCCCAGAGACAGTGTCCCCTAAGCATGCTCGGCTCCGGCTCAGCCTCCCACTACAGGAGCTGGAAGAAGAAATTATAAGGCAAGAGCTTTGGAATTTGACAGAAATTATTTCAAATCAGCTCTCGATGGCCTGATTTCCACATTGTCAAAACTAAGAAAACACTTAAAAGCCTGCACTTTAAAGTATAGTGGACTAAGCCCAGCTTAGGCAAGCACGGGGAAAGGTGTTTGATACCCTGCACCACCTGCAGCAGTGCCCCCGCCCCAGGGCGTGCTGAGCTGGCACCGAGCCTGGGGCACCACCGTAATCCCAGCGCTGGGGAGGCGGAAAGAGGAGGCTCGCCACGAGCTGGAGCTACCCAGTGAGACCCTACAAAAACAAACAAACGAACAAACATTAAATTAAAAAAAAAGTACATGTTATAATTTCAATATCCTGCTTTCTAAAAAAATAAATATAAACAACCAAATAAGATGGCTACACATAGTAGTAAATTTCTGTGAGTTTAAAGAGACCAGGGGCTGGGGATGTAACTCAGAGGCATGAAAGCCTGCTTGGCAAGCACAAGGTTGCAAGTTCAATCCCTAGTGTACCACAAATTAATAAATAAATGGGACTAGCCTGCTTTACCGGTTGTAGCCATCTTATCAAGCAAGGCATAATAGTAAAAAAAAAAAAAAGAGAAGAAGGGGGAAGAAGAGAAGAAAGAAAGAAAGAAAGAAAGAAAGAAAGAAAGAAAGAAAGAAAGAAAGAAAGAAAGAAAGAGAAAGAGAGAAAGAAGAAAGAAAGAAGAAAGAATCCAGTATAAGAATTAAATATATGACTAACTAGAAGGCATAGGGGACCAGAATCAGTAGTAGACAAAATGGGAAGCAAAATTGCATCAAACACAAGCGCCAGCTTACGACTTGAATGCTAGGGTGCTATAACCGTCCTTGTCCCTTACTGGCTCTTTTTGTTGTTGTTGCTGTTAATTATGAATGATAGAGCGTAGTGAACAGAAAGTGATTTTGGAATAATTCTTGGTTTTAGATGAATAAGAAACTGCAATGTTCAGAAGTATATTATTTGGATTTTTAAATTGCTCTAGGTAAATTAAAAGTTTTGATAGGTTTTAAAAGAAGTTTGTGTTTAAGGAAATAATTCTCTAACATTAAAATTTTACAAATTGTGTTTTGTGGTATAGATATATGCACATGACCCTGACAGTAATTCTAATAAATTTACATACTTAAATATAAAGTATGTTCTGAATCAGCAGACATATATATGGATATATATTTATACATGTCTTAAGGAAATCTAGCTTCTCATTCATGGCACTGTCATTAGGGAAGGGTGACAGGTGCTGGCATCTTCCAAGCCAGGAGGTTTTCAAAGAGCTTCAAACAAAACAGGATTCCTGCTAAGAGAAGAACATTTACGCACTCACTGGTGTGGTGGCATGCATCCGTGAACCTAGCTCTCGGGAGGCTTAGACAGGAGGATCACTGGACTGCACAGCACGGGCAGCCTGAACTGCATAGTGAAACCCTGTCTCAAACAGACAAAGAGAAAACTGACACACATCACCTACTTACTAGGACTTGGACAAAAAGTTAGAAGTCTGATCTGTGTTCAACATACTTATACAATGATAAAGTTTTTCTCCAGTTCTGGAAATTCCCCTTGAGGAAATACTCATGGATATGAGATTGACCCATGAAGTTCTCCACAGTCGGCATGTAGTAGGAGCTGAGAGGGGATTGGTCCTCCTGCTTCTTCTTTTCTCAGGACTGAGAACTGACCCAATTTCCCAGCCTCTCTTGCACTTAGAAGTAATCATTTGAGCAGGTCCATCAAACTGAGCACAGTGGGATGACCCATATCTCAGAGATGGTTTATGCTCTCTTCCTTCCTATGGTGACCTCAGAAACCACATTAAAGATGATGAAACTCTAACAGGAAAGACTTTTCTGTCCCTAAATAACCATTTGAAAGAAAGCCACCTGGGGTCAGGCAACTTGTTTGTACCTGAACAATAAATTTATTGCACAAGAACAATAAATAAAGTTCTCCTCTATAAACTTGTTGAGATTTTAGAGATTCATTGTTTCATTGACATACAGCTTATTGCATAATAACAAAAATATCTAACAAAGCTGTGCTGGCCCAGCCCTGGTGCACGCTGAGACAGTGAATGAGTCGGGCCTGTAACTCCTGAACTTGGGAAGCTGAAAATAGGAGGAACACTACAAGTCAGATCTACATAGTGAGACTGTGTAGACCATGTACTAAAAAAAAAAAAAAAAATCTAACAAATTCACGGTGACCATTCTGCAATGGTGGAGATCACTGAGAGTAGCAATTTTTTTCAGTGTACTGTGCTCAAGAGTCTTCATTTTCTGTGCAGGGCCAGGGAGATGGCTCAGTGGAATAAGCACTTCACTGGCAAGCACAAGGACCTGAGTTCAATCCTCAGTTCCGGAAAAAAAAAAAAAAAGTCATTCGCTGTAACATATACACACTAGATGTATAATTAATACATAAAAATAAGATAAACATAGTAGTTTGGTGGTATGCAGTATTGATGACATCCAGAAATGATGGAAACTTTTAACTGAAGAAAGTATTTTATGCTTTGCAATGTGGTAAATTGCTGGGCAGGAAATTTTTCCTCACTGCGTAATTTGATTATATTTAATGAAAAACTGGTGATTTTATGTTGACGGAGTGTTATAGGCCAACTTCTACATATACACTCTTAAAAGTTTTAATTTTTAACAGGTGTAGTGGTGCATGCATCTAATCCCAGCACTCAGAAGGCTGAAGCAGGAGGATTAAAAGTTCAAGGTGAGCCTCAGCTACATAGTAAGATCCTGTCTCAAAAAGGGAAGTTTTTATTTTCCTATGAGGATACTGTGATATCAAATAGAAAGCAGTTCTCAACTTGATCATGCAGATGACTGAAGCCTGACTGCATTTTTTTTTTTTTTTTTTTTCGGTGGAACCAGGGATTGAACTCAGACCCTTGTGCTTGCCAGGGAAGTGCTTATTCTGCTGAGCCATCTCCCTGGCCCCTGACTGCATTTTTAACACTATAAAAACTCATATTGATTCATGAGCTAATAGCCCTAGGAAATATGAAGATGCCACAGTCATTTGGGGACTAATTTAAAAATAGAACATACCAACTTAAAAAAATTTAAGACTAATTATGCAGTTATCATCCCTTTTATGAAGGTGATTATTTGTGCTATGCAGTGAGCTTTAACTCATTTACTTTTATTAAAGTTAGGTGCATATTAGCCTTTTCTGCATAGGACATGTTGTCTTAGTGACTTGTGCATAACCAACTTAACCAGAATAAATATGTTCTTTGTACTGAAAGATCAATATTCTTTTTGAAACTCAGTACATATTAAGTGCATGTAGTAACAGGTTATGTTCCAGCACATTTGTGTGGTTTTTTTTTTTTTTTGTGGAACCAGGGATTGAACTCAGGCCTTTGTGTTTGCCAGGGAAATGCTTATTCCACTGACCCATCTCCCTGGCCCCTAAGCTCATCCATGCACTTACCAAGGGTTGTTCAAGCTGGGATTTGTTTTTTACCCTAATTACAAGATAATGAATTAGGCTGTTGTTATTCCATGGATTTGGGCAGATGACAACAGACTCTCGGTTCACGGAAAATGACTTGATCACTCCGGACCTGGCAGCTAGCAGGAGAAGCTGCACATTTGCGTGGCCTGGCCTTGCTTCTAAGCCTCAGGAGGGCAGTGGTGGCCCGGAAGATGGGGTAAATGGAGGAGGTTGGCACTGCAGCCAAGGAGCACTGGTCTTAAGGGATCTCCTATAGTAAACGATAAGTAAGTGTACCTTTTATCCAGAGAGAGACATTTGTTACATCCCCCAAAGTTATTGCATAAAACTCCCAATCTGAATAAGAGAGCAGCTAGGTTTTGGCAGTATTGGAACATGAAATTGTTAAAAATATAATACAGGCAAGATAATTAAGAGAAAGGAAAAGAGGGTCAGCAAGATAGCTCAGCAGAGTAAACGCCTGCTTAGGTAAGCGCAGGGACTGGGGTTCGATCCTTGGTACCACATGCCATGCTGTCCCTGCCCCCAGGACAGGCTAAACTAGTGATAGGGTCCGGGCATGGTGGCAGATGCCTGTAATCCCAGCAGCTGGGGAGGCTGAAAACAGGAGGATCATTGAGTATGAGCTGCATAGTGAGACCCTGTACCAAAAAAAATGAAAAAAAAAAAAAAAAAAAAACAGAGAAAGAAAAGTATTTCATGAAAATCTAGATGGCTCTAAGGTCACAAGTTCTTAAAGCTCTCTTGGATTCTAAAGAGAGTGGAGACAGAAATTCCAGAGGATGCATTCTGGGCGTGAGACGAAGTCCTTAAGAACTGCAGTTAGTACACAGCGTAAGTGAACAGCAGTTGATGAAAGGATTGCCAAAGGAAGAGTGAGTCTTCCCTGCTTACGGCCTATGTCTTGTACTCCAAGTAACTACTTTGGAGATAGCAATACACCGTGTATTAACTATTCCTATTTCCTATTTTGTTATGAAATGGTTTATTTTTACATAAAGTAAAATATTACAAAGCAAGAAGTAAAACCATATTTATATGACTTAAGTTTAAAAATACTTAAGGGAGGTACAGACAATGGTATGCATCTAACTTGGTGCTTTAATCCACGTTTCCCATTAATGGAAGCTCAGTCTGTGTTAGCTTTTTCTTCCTGTGGCTAAAGCAACCAGCCCCCCCTCCAAAAAAGAAAAACAATAACAGAACAGGAATAAAGGAGGGAACATTTATTTTATCTTATCTATTTATTTATTTTTCCTGTATTTTACGGAAGGGTCTACAGGAGCCCTCACTCCTGGATTGGACTCGGTGATTCTCCTATTTACAGTCTCCCAACAGCTGTCGGGATTGCAGGTGCATGGCACCACGCCCAGTCTCAATCACCTCCTGCGCTAGGGGCGTGGGGCCGGCACAGCAGGCCTGTGGGTTACGCTCTAGGCCCCTGAGCCTGTCTGAGGGTTTGTGTAATCCGCTGAGCTATTTGGCTGACCCAGAAAGTTTATTTTGGCTCAGGATCTCAGCCCATGATCCCTGGCTCACTGCTTCCTGGCCGGTGGTGGGGCAGAGCAGGGCATCATGGCTGGAACTCCTGGTGAAGCAAAGCGCTTATTTTTGGTGGGAGGCGGGGCCAGAAGGGGCTGGGGGAAAGGAGGAAGGGGGGA
>PVKA01001959.1:64726-134635 GCA_004027165.1 Ctenomys sociabilis | reverse complement strand
AAGTCAGAGTTGGAGAAATAGAAGAGCCACAAGGCCAGCCAACATTTTGGCCCTAGCCTTTCAAGGTCAGCAAAGACTCAGGACATAGGAGAACCTGTACTGCAATATCATGAGACTCAGGTGAGCTCCAAATTTTCTGAGCAAGGAGATTGTGGAGCCACAGAGGAAAGAGATTGAAGTTCTAAAGTGTGCCTGGGGAATGTTGTCATTTCTATTTTTCTTGTGGACTAAAGGTAAGAAAACTTTTATCTTTTTCATTTCAGAACAGAAGTTAAGCAATTATGCATTTGGTATTGTCACAATGAGAAGTCCTGTTGCTCTTAATGAAAGCCAGTTAGTTACTCTTTCTCATTTTTAGAATCCATTCCTCATTTAACTGGAACTTTCTTATATCTGAATTAATATGTTAGCTGATTGGCTTCAAATTAGCTTGTGTGTTTTGATGTATTTTAGGAGGAACCATAAAATCTTAGTGATCTAGGATTTTGCAAACTTGTTACTGTATTGTATAATAAATATGTCCAGAATGAAGAAGAGAGATCAAAGGAAAAGTTAGTTTAATTAATCCTTTGCAGAACATGATTTTATAATCTTACACTTTAAAAGTGGTGGGCTGGAGAGATAGCTCAGTGGTCTAAGGGTCTTCCTGGCAAGCAGAAGGACCCAGATTTGATGCCTGCTACCTCAGGTGCACTGAACAGGCCAATTAAACTGGGTGTGGTGGCACATGCCTGTAATCCCAGTGCTGGGGAAGCTGAGACAGGAGGATCACTATGAGTCAGAGCTGAGTACTGAGACCCTGTACTAAATAAATTTAATTTAGGGAATGTTTTTACCTAAGTAAATTAGGAGTATAGGTTTATTTTTACTCATTTTTTGTGACATTTTATGTATTGCACTAAACCTTCACAGAACTGGGGAGTAGCTTAATGGTAGCTTGTCTAGCATTTGCCGCAACCTAAGTTTTATCTCCAATTTCACAGAAAATTAAAAAATAAACTAACAAAGTGGAAACAGAAGTAAAAGAGTGAAGAAAAAAAAAACAACTCCCTTATCTACTAGTGGCTCTATTATGCTGTTAAAATATTAGAGTTTTAGAATAAGGAGTACAATTTGGTTGAGTTCATGAAGATTAAAAAAGGCAAAAGGCATCTGTTCAAGTTTTTTAAGTCTTCTTAACAATATCTTTATGTAACTCAGAAATTTGTATAAGCCTTCATTTCTGATTTGTAATGAAAACAGGAGCAGAATTATGTTTTGTGGTACTAATACAGGGAGAAAAACTGATCTCTGGTGGGTGACCTCCAAATGGTATAAGGAACCTCCAAATGACATAGGGAAGAATAATGTCCTGACCTGACCTGCACGAGTTCGTGTTCTCTAAAACTGAAGAATGAATTTTAGGAACAAACGGAGGTTATGAGCAGAATAGATTCATTGAGAGAAAGAAAATTCCTGTCTGAGAGAGGGACAGGAGGGGGACCCGAGGAGGTAGTTCCCCAGGAAGTTGTCTCTTCCAGGGACTTTTATAGGGCAAAAACCATGTGGTAAGGTGGCTCTAAGGTGGTGGAGACATGGGAACTCACTTAGGTAGGCATGAGGTGGGACAAAATTATGTTCAACCAATGGGATTACAAGCACCATTGCTCAGGTAAAATTGATTAAGTTCAGGAACAAATAGGGAAGCGAGTCATGTAGCAAGTGGGCATGAATGTAGAACAGGACTTTATCAGGTGGTAGTAGTCGGATTAATGATTCTTGGTCTCCCTCAAGTTGATGATCAATCTCGGATGCCAATCCTTAGGTCTGGCCCACAGCAGGAACATCCATCCCTCCCAGAGTTGCAAGATACCTTGATTCCTGTGTTACCTCCTTCGAGGGCTTGACCCTGTCTGACTGCCTATAATATTTCTAGCCAACTCACCTGCCTACAACAGTACCACACGGGTTTGAGCCAATCCGAGTTGTGGTTACCTTGTTCACCAATCACTTGCAGCTCCTTTACAAGCCTGAAGGTAATGAGAATTGTAGTAATTTGCCATGGTTGAGTGCTACGATTAGATATCAGGAACATATTTAAAGAGGAAAGTTAGACTGTTGAATAGCATAGTTGCGTACTAAGGCAACACAATAGTTGAAAACTATAAAACTAACTTTGAGTGCTTTTTAAACAAAGGAAACTTCAAATGTTTCTGATTTTTTATATTAATCTAATAAAAAATTTTGTGGGAATTAGTGAAACTAATTCAAAATTTCCTTCTAAATATGATTATAGTACCTTTATATTAATTTTAAGTTCTATTCTTTGAATGACCTTATTTTCCTTATCATCTCTCTTTAATAGTCATTTTAACATATTTATGAGATAGTGTTTCTTATCTGCATATTATAAAATGGAAGCAGTCCGAATTGTCCATTAAAATTTTTTCTAATGTAATAAAGCTGCAAAATTGCCATGACCCCTAATATTTTATGATAAAAGTACCATTTGTATTACATTGAAGATAACAAAGAAGCCCTTATGCTGAATCTTGTGCTGGAATGAGGTTTTCTATAATTCTTTTAAGTTGTTGCTTCAATTCCACATTTTTCTTGAGATTATTTTTGTATCATCTTGTAACATTTTAGAGTCAAATGTGAGACAGTCTATAATCGTGGCTTAGCTGGATGGAGCCTGTGTTTTTCAAAATGAGCACTCTGAACCCCTTTGGATTCAGTGATTATTATGAGATTTAGGATACCTCATATAAACTTGAGGCAAATTCAGGAAAAGTGACTTCTTAATGGAGGTTAATACATATTATTTTTATGAAGTTATGCATACTTCTTACCCCAAAAAATTCTGGCAAAATTTGCCTTGCATCTCTGTGCTTCTTGCAGGGATACAAGATAGATCAGGGATATGCTAGCAGCTCCAGGCGAGCCACAGCAAAGCTGGTCTTAATGGTGGAACCTGGGAATATAAGAATCTTTAATAAAGATTAATGCTTCACGTTTTTTGTAGTTTAAACAGACAAACAAACAAGCACAAACAAACAGCCAAAATCACAGAACATGGAGATTTATTATAGACCTATTGCTCTTCTAGTAGAAATGCATTAATTTGTAGCTTATGGCTGAAAATCAATAGAGATATTGAAAGAAATTCAAGCCTAGTGTCACAGATTTCTTCAGAGATTTGGCTGCATCCACAGTGGTGATTGTGTGACTAATGTGCTGAATGTCGGGGATGAAGAAAACATTCCCAACTCCAGTGGTGTTGGTGGCTGGGGTGTTCTAGTTTACACTGTTACTTATTTGACTTTGATGCAGTAATAAAAATCTTTGTGATCCGTTTTGCTTATTTTTTTTCCTGATGTATTCATTGAAGTTTATATTTGTCATGTTTTCTATTATTTTTTGTTTTAGGTCATTTACTAATACTCAGAGAAAAATGTATTTGTATGCCATGTATGCACATGAAACTCTTTCAAATTTAATGTTTTACTTTATGTTTTGAAATTAGTTTTAAGAACTGAAATATGTTTCTACATACAGTGTTGCTATCTACATAGAGATTTCTAAAAATTTATTAAATTTGGCTGCATGCTTTGTGCAGATGTGTTTGCTTTATGTGTGGTACTTAGAAATATTCAAATGTGTCTTAGATTATGGCTTATTTTCTTAATTACTAGCATTTGAAATACTGGTCCTTTACTTAATACTATCCCACACAATACTATAGTTTTATTTGCCAGTAAAATGACTATACTTTGTTACCTACCAAGAATTTTTTGAACTCATGTGTACTAATAATAACTGTGACTGTCTTAGTTACTTTTGGGGCAAAAGACAGCAGAGCAGCAATGGAACAAGGGGGAGGAGGACCAAGCCTCTTCCTCCCTTTTATTGTAAGCAGGCTACCTGCCCCATGGTGTGTGTAGCACATGTACCATCTCTGTACCCTCTTCTTGCACAGGCTCGGGATGTGTACAAAGTTAGGACAATATTATTCACTTAGTTAAACTTTTGAACTTTTCAGATTGACATAGTGAACATCCTAGATTGGTAAAGGCATGTTCTCCATGCCCTAGGTTGTAGAACTGCTGAGTTACTTACTTGAGCTTCTAAAATTCTTGAGTTGATTCAGTGTATCAACCATTACAGTGACCTTATATTTTATTCTTAGGTAAGAAGATTTTCATTTGATGTCCTTAATTTTTTATTTCCAACTGGGTTCTAGTCTATGGTATGTGAGCATTATTAGTTTCTTTAGAAACCACTCTGTGTAGTATAAAAAGTGTTCATATAAATGATCTTTCCTAGTTGTTTGTGTTATTGAGATGTGTTTTATATTTTCTTGTATCACTTTTTCTGCAGGTATGATATAGGAAAATTGAATTTTTGTTATCAGAATCCTGTTTCAAATGAATATTTAAGAATAGTGTATTCTTAAATACACAATAGTGTATTTAAGAATACACTATTGTTTTGTATCTTATTTTGTTTTTTGGTAGTTTTAAAATTTTGTTCGTACTGATACTTTTGTGTAGCATGTGATGTTTACATTCGTTGTGTGAAGTGTATGTATGTACATAAAACATCTTAATTCCTTTTATATTCCCTTTCGTCTCTCCCCTTCCCCTGTCTACTCATCTCTTAAGCACCCCTTTTTGTTTTTGGTACATGTTTGCAGTGTATAATGTGTACATTTCTCAAGTGGAGTTTAATAAGAGACCTGAAATAGTAATGGCAAATATTCATTGACGACTTGTGTCATATCATGTTTGAAGTGCTTTTATAAGTGTACTAGTTTTGTAATATTACATAACAAATACAATCTTAGTGCTTTAGTACAGCACTTATTTAATACAAAGTATGTGTGTGCTCCGAGGGGTAGCAGTCTTAGGGACCGTTTTAGATTTCTGCCAACATGGCACCTACCAATTTGTGTACTTGTCACAGAAGCTCTAGGAAGGAGAGCCTGCTATTATTGTATTATAGGTGAGGACACTTGGTCCAGATATAGGGTCCTACAAATTAGCAGAAACTGGAGTGCAAATCAGCAGTCTGATTTTAGAGCACAGGTTATTTTTTTTCTACTGCATAATATTACTGTTGTGTGCTACATAGGATTTGTTAGTAATGAAGGACTATATATAAAATAGTGATCCCATGAGATTTTAATGGAGCTGAAAAAGTCCTATTGTTTAGGGATGTTCTGTCCAATATAATGTTGCATAATGCATTGGGTGCTTATGTGATGTGCCTGTAAATATAGCTGTGCTGCAGGTCCCACAGAGGTATAGCACATACAGGTATGTGTAGCAGGTGATACTTGACGGTGGTAATGAACAACTGTTCCTGGTTAATGTCTATACTGTACCATGTTTTTTCATCATTCTTAGTCATTAAAAATGTACTATAATACAGTATGTCATGTTACACCAGAAACATCTCATGTTCACCATGTCTGTTGATTGTAAAATATTCTCCTCTGCTTTAAACTCATTATTTTTTTCATGACCATAAGAAACAATAGGAAAAAAAGCAGTAGGCTGGCACATACACATGCACATACACACACAGACACATATACACACAGCCTACACATGTGGTAAGTTGTAAGATGTTTGTGGAGGCACAAGCTGTGGGATGTAAATAATGGCAAAATTTCCAAACAATGCATTTCTCAGGATGACCTCTATTGTTTAATGACATGTGACTATACTTCTGTGATGGAAGCCCAACATCATAGCCATTCTTTTAGCATTTTTTGTGTATGTCTGAATTTCTTTTTCATTTGTTGTGTGATAGTCTTTAGAAGATCCAAGTATTTTTGTGTTTCGGAAACTTTTGCTTTGTCCCGCATAGCTTTTTGTATGGATTTAAATTTACTCCCTTGGCCAATTTAAGTGACCTCTAATTTACAAATGTAAGTGCTATACTTCTTGCCCTGTAGACTTATGGTCTGTCCATTGTTTCCTTGCCTTCCCTCCCCTCTTCTATCTTCCCCTTGCCTCCTCTCCCCTCCTGTTCCTTCCTCTCCTCCCTGTTTCTACCACTTGTTTCCTTAAAAATTTTTTTCTAATATGTTCAAAGTCTAGATTTTGCTTTTTGTTGAAGAATTCAGAGACATCTCCCACATGGCAGTAATTTGCTTTAGCTAGATAGAATTACTTCTTTTAGTGAAGTGTCAGTAGTCCAACAGCTAGTCTACTAGTTCTACTTATCCTTTTTGTACATGTACACTATATTTGTACATATATTTAAATTTTTTGTTAGTATATTTACAGCACATAATTTATATTTTAATCAATAATAAAAATAGGTTTTTGTTTTCCCACTTGTTTATACAATTCTTTCTACTTATATTCTTCTGTTAAAACCCACTACATTTTTGAATGATTAATTCCAATTGTATCTTTCCAAAAAACTCTTGCAGTTTCACATCACAGAGCATCCAAACCCAAAAGGAATTTGTTGGTTAAGAACTGAAAGCCCAGAGGCCCGCAGTATCCCATCAGGTTTTAGGCTCATGGTAGGCTCTCCTTCTATGAGCTTCTTTGTTTCTAAACATCTCTCTCCTGGTGATAGCAAGGCAATGGGCAGCATTCCAAGTTTTTATTGTCTTAGCTCCAAATCTAGCAGAAAAAAATTATTTATTTGATTGTTTGGTGCTTGACCTAGTTCAGACTCTTATGCTTGCCAAGGAAGTGCTTATTCCTCTGAGCCATCTCCTCAACCCCTTGCATTTTATTTGTTCATAAGAACTTTGTTTTTCTTCAACTTCTCATTTATATTGCATAGGCAGATTTGGATTTTTTTCTTCATTTACTTTTATGTGTATACATTTTTGAATTGCTAGTATTATAATCTTTGTCAAACAGACATGGTTCCTTTTAATAATTTAGAGAGCACTTATGTCTCTGGAAAGCTGAACTATCCTTAGGATGAGTAGCATTACTATAAAAAGAAAATGAACTCCACACAGGCCAGGTGTTTTCTATTATCCAATCTGAAGTTAATTTTTTTTTGTTTCATTTTCTTCCTTTTTTCTTTTTTGCTGTAAAACTCAGGCTTTGATATCCAGAAGTCTTTGTAATTGGCAAAGAAAAAACAAACTTGATTTGTTTTGAGAAGGATAAGAGCCAAGACTGGGTATTGGCAAAATGCCAGACCCTGTCTGTTCCATATGTTGTATTTTAAATCTTCACTATAGTTCTGCAGGGTAAGTAGTATTGTTATCTTTCCATTTCCAGTTGTAAGACTGAGGCCTAACAAGGGAACAAGCCTATCTAGAGTCACATAGTCAGTTGTAGAATTAGGCCCTTGATGTTGGTGTCTCTGAGTTTAAAATCCATGCTGATAAAATATAGAGGCATTAAAAAAATTTACAAATTCATGTGAGTGTGGTAGCACTAAATTGTGCCTACAATTTTAGTGATTTAGGAGGCTGAAGGAGGAGTATTCTAAGTGTGAGTCCCACTTGGGAAATTTGAGATCCTATTTAAGAATTAAAAAAAAAAAAGTGGGGGTGGGGTGGGGAATGTAGTTCAGTAGCTCCTATGTTCAATCCCTGGTACTGAAGGGGAGGTAAGGAGTGGGATCTAACCCCTGTAGGAAAATGGTGGAGAGCACTCTCATTTTGGTAATACTTTCTCAGACTTTCCTTGAGTAATTTCATCTGTTTTCCTGAGAAGGCAATTTTGTTAATATCTTTTTAATATTTGCAGATTATAGATAAGGTATCACATTACCTTTAGTATGTATAAAAATACCTTTAGTATCTCTGATCCTTCAAAACAGACATTGTCTACTACATAATCAAATATGTATATTTCGACTTGGGTAATAAATTTTGTAACTTTTTAAAATGTTTGATCACATGTTAAAACCATGTTGAAAATGGAATAATAAGTAGAAGTTACAATAATAAGTAAAAGTATAGGTCAGAAAACCAAGTGCCCCAAAACTTCTCTTTAGGGATCACCACTGCTAGGAGTTGGGTCTACCACGTGTGTATATGCTGCTATTGACACTGTGCACACATGACATTATGCATAAACCACGTATACTTTTCTTAATAGTTGTATACTATCTCACTGTATGAAAATGTTAAAGTTGAATTAATCACTATTCTATTAAGTGATTTCTGAGTTATTTTTTCATTTTAGGGCACATCAGATAGAGATAGAATATATAAATACATAGCCAATTAACCAATAAAATTGTTTTTACATAATAATAAATGAGTAGATACAAATTGTGGAAGCAGATTTTATATCTTTACATATTTTGCCAAATTATACTTCAATATATATTGTATTGATTTGCTGTCCACTGATGCTCTCTGATAACACTGATTCCTGAGAACCTTAATAGCACAAGGTAGTGTTATTCCTTTTGATCTTTTCCATCTTGTAAGTTATATGTTATATTTCTATAATTTTATTTATTTGCTTTTTATTTTTTTAATGGAAGAACAAATAGCAATGAGACAGTTTCAAGACAAATTAACAGGACAGAGTCTATAAGTTAATACATTGCAAACTGTTTTTATAATGTTTTGGTGTCGTACAAGGTGCATACATGGTATTATACTTACAAATATTATTATGGCAGATGACTCTAATGAGTGAATTAAGAAAGTGTAGCTATATACTTACCTTATTTTTTTATAGCTGAATTATATCACAGATTCAATAATTAACACTTTCTACTTTGTTATCTTCCTAGTGGTTGTCCATAGTGCTAGAAGCAAACATAGTATCTTGTCCAACCACTATTCGTGCAAATCTTGCTTCTCATAGAATTATGCAGAAGCCCAGCATATCTATCCTAACTGTGCTGTTTATACACACACATCATGATTCTCCCTTTGTATACCCCCCCTTTTTTGTCATGACCTGACAAAGATAAGAACTCCATTGTCATTAAACAAATTTAGGAGCCTAAACTAGGTGACACAATCCAACACAGTTCATCATTCCACATTAATAGTAAGTTATCTGAAGAAGTTGTTGACTGTAGCCATTTACAGCTCAACTTATTACTATGGCCCCGCATTATATACCTCATTTTTTATACTTTTCTGCTGGATAGTTAACACTGAGATAGATCAAGCCCTATATATCAAAAGATGTAGATTTTGTTTCTGTTGAGGTCAGTGACGTCCCCTCAGGGTTTATCTTATAATCCTGTACCTTACTATGTAGATCCTTTGTGTCATCCATGCAGATGAGTTATGGCCAGTGCTTGACCAGTTTGCTTTCTGTGAGAGCCTGAGAGAAAGTTTTCTCTTCATATGACTCTCCCCAGGCACACTATTGATCATCAATCTCTTTCCACTATGGCTCCATAATCTCCTTGATGAGAAAATTTGGGACACAACTGAGTTTCATGATGTTATAGTACGGGTTCTCCTATGTCCTGAGTCTTCACTGACCTTGAAAGGCTAGGGCCAAAATGTTGGCTACCCTTGGGGCTCTTCTCTTTAACCAATTTTGATCTGTGAACTTAGGTTGTTAACCATCCAGAAGAAAAGCTGATTAGTACCGAGCAGCATATGCCGTTGTGTGCTCCACTTATCTGACTTGATTCTTTTTAGTTGTTGTTGTACATTTCTATTTGTATTTCTTCTTTTGACTTCTTATACTAGGGAGACTATACGATATTTGCACATGTGTCTGGTTTATTTCACTCAAGAGTAAATGTTCAAGTGGCATCTACTTCCATATAAATGCTTCAAGTTTATCATTCTTTATAGCTGAATAATAGTCCATTATCTGGAAATACTATATCTTTTTCAACCATTCCTCACGTGACGGACATCTTGGTTGTTTTCAAGATTTTGCTATCACAAATTGTGCTGCTATAAACATAGGTACACACATATCACTATGATATAATGTTTTCAGTTCCTCTGGGAAAATTCTCAGTAGGGGGATAGCTGCCTTGAATGGGATTTCCAGTCCTTCTCTTTTGAGGAGTCTCCACACTGATCTCCACAGTGATTGTACCAGTCTACATTCCCACTAGCAGTGGAGAAGTGTTCCCTTTTCCCCACAACCTCTCCAACATTTGTTGTTGGTTGATTTCCTTATGATAGCCATTCTTTCTGGAGTGAGGTGGTATCTCAGTATTGTTTTTATTTGCATTTCATGGATGGCTAGTGATTTAGAGCATTTTTTCATGTATTTACTCACTTTTTAAATTTCGTCCTCTGAGAAGCATGTATTCATCTCAGATGCCCATTTCTGAATTGGGTCTTTAACTAAGGGTGTTATATCTTAGTTCTTTATATATTCTGGACAGCAGACCTTTGTCTGATTGTTTATTAGAATTTTTTCAAAATTTGTGGGTTGTCTTTTCATTTTGTTGACAATTTCTTTTGACGTGCAGAAACTCCTCAAGAAGAGTTGATCTCAGTTGTTGATTCTTTTAAGTGTTTCCCGTGCAAATATATGTTTGTTCATGAACTCTTTACCTACCCCTATGTCTTCAAGAGTTCCTCCTACTTTCTCTTCCAGGAGATTGAGTGTTTCTGTTTTAATGTTTGGATCTTTAATCCATTTCGACTTAGCTTAGTGCATGGTGATAAAGCTGGGTCAAGTTTTAGTTTTCGGCATGTAGAAAGCCAAGTTATCCAGCACCATTTGTTAAACAGGCTATATTTCTTCCAGTAGGCTTGTTTGGCCCCTTTGTTGAAGATCAGATGGCTGAGTGTGTTCGTTGAGGCCTCTGCGTCTTCTCATCTATTCCATTAATCCTCAGGTCTATTTTGTTGCCAATACCATGTTGAGTTTATCACAGTGACTTTATTGTACAATTTCAAGTAAGGAATTGTGATGCCTCCTGGCTTGTCTTTATTGACCAACATTGCCTTTGCTATTCTAGGTCTTTTGTGGCTCCAAATAAATTTTAGGAATGATTTCTCTAGGTCTGGGAGGCATGTTGGTGGCAGTTTGATAAGGAATGCATTAAATCTGTGCAACAGTTTTGAGAATGTGGCCATCTTCATGATGTTGGTTCTTTCTATCCAGGAGCAAGGGATATCTTTCCATTTTCTGAAATCCTCTATGATCTCTTTTCTTAGGGTGTTGTAATTTTCTGTGAAAAGATCTTTGACATCCTTGGTTAAGTGAATTCCAAGGTATTTCATTTTCTGTGGTGCTATTGCAAAAGGCATTGTTTCTATTGTTTCCCTTTCATTGTGCTTGTTATCTGTGTAGAAGAATGCTGTTGACTTTTGAGTATTGACTTTGTATCCTGCTATGCTGTATGGGACCACCTGAGCAGCTCTCCTGCAGCTCTCCTTGAAAGGAGAGCAACTGACAAGGAGCTATCCATCAAAATATTGCTTTGGATATGGATGCTCTTCTAAAAAAGCTATTGTTAATGTCACAGCAGATGACCACTTTTGGTGTCCAGATTAAAGACTCGGATAAGTTTGCTGATACTATAGAAAAGTTAAATCCGTTTGCATATCTCAAAGTCCACTTTTGGTTTTATATTGGAATTGGTGTACTCATTCTTTTGTTTATAATCCTTCTCATTAAGGTGTGTCACAAAAGATTCTCAGCCCAACAACAGCTATGCGACCAGAACTGACACTGCTCCAGCTTCTTCAAGACAAAGAAGGGGGAATTGTGGGTGACCATCTGAGCAGCTCTCCTTGAAAGAAGAGTGACTGTCTCCTCTTCTTTAGAAGAGGAGACAGAAGAGGAGAGCTAGGCCACCTAGCTCAGCTCACAGTAGTCACCTACTTCCCACAATTCTCAGTCAATCCTCCTCAAGCCACTCTCCCCCCCCAGAATAAAAACAGGGGGAGGCCCTGGGTCGCTATCTTGGTGCTGGAAAGCCATGTCATGGCATGACTTAGAGTCTCTCAACTCCCAGATGATCAAAAATATAATTTAGTGTCCTCATTTTTGCCGTGGGTTGCATGAAAGTGGTAGATTGGAATCAGCTTGATGGGATTCCAATAATGTAACTTTGGGATTACAAATATTGGTTTCTTGGACTGAGACGAGGAAGTGTCTCCTACACTATGCTACTGAATTTCTGTATCAATTCTAGTAGTTTCTTGGTGGAATTTTTTGGGTCTTCCAAGTAAAGTATCATGTCATCTGCAAATAATGATAATTTAACTTCTTTACCTATTCTTATTCCTTTTATTTCTCCCTTTTTTCTAATGGCTGTTGCTAAGAATTCCAGAACTATATGGAATAGGAGGGGTGATAGAGGACATTCTTGTCTTGTACCTGATTTAAGAGTTAAAGATTTCAGTTTTTCCCCTTTTAGGATTATATTAGCTTTTGGGTTGTCATAGGTGGCTTTTATCAAGTTTAGGTAGACTCTATCTATTCCAGTTTTCTGTAGGACTTTGAACATGAATGAATGTTGGACTTTGTCAAAAGCTTTCTCTGCATCATTTGAGATGATCATGTGGTTTTTAGATTGCAGTCTATTAATATAGTGTATTACATTTATAGATTTTTGAATATTGAACCATCCTTGCATGCCTGGGATGAATCCTACCTTCTCATGGTGTATGATCTTCTTGATGATTTGCTGTATTCTGTTTGCTAGGATTTTATTGAGTATTTTTGTGTGTATGTTCATGAGGGAGACTGGCCTATAGTTCTCCTTTTTAGTTGTGTCTTTCCTTGGTTTTAGAATCAGTATAATACTTTCTTCCAGAAATGAGTTTTGGAGGACTGCTTCCTTTTCAATTTCATTGAAGGGTTTGAGGAGTGTAGGGATTATATCTTCTATAAATTTCTTGTACAATTCAGCTGAGAATCCATCACGACCTGGACTTTTTTTGTCGATAGGCTTTTTATTATGTTTCATATTTTGTTGGCTGTTATTTGCTTATTGAGAGTTGGTACATCTTCTTGGTTCAAGTTTGGTAATTTGTACCTTTTGAGGAATCGTTCTATTTCTTCTGTGTCTTCCATTCTGTGAGTGTAAAGATTCTTGAAGTAGCTATTAATAACTTCTGAATTTCTGCAGGGTCTGTCTTGATTTCACCCTTTTCATTCCTTATTGCATGTACTTGAATTTTTTCTTTCCTCTTTTTGATGAGGTTGTCTAGAGGCTTATCCACTTTATTTAGACTTTCAAAGAACCAACTTTTTGATTTGTGGATTCTTTGAACTCTTTTCTTCATCTCAATTGAATTAATTTCTGCTCTAATTTTTATGATTGCTTCCCATCTGTGTGCTTTGGGTTTTGTTTGCTCTTATTTTTCTAGTTGTTACAGGTGCAACATTAGGGTGTTTATTTGTTCCTGTTCTGTTTTCCTAACGTGTGAGTTCATAGCTTTGATTTTCCCTCTAAGAACTGCTTTCGTTGCATTCCATAAATTCCGGTAAGTTGTGCTTGAATTTTCATTGAATTGTAGATGTTGTTGAATTTCTTGTTTAATTTCTTCTGTGCCCTATTGATTGCTGAGTAGGTGCTGTTTAATTTCCATGAATATAAGGGCTTTTTCTGGTTTCTTTTGTCGTTTAGTTCCAATTTCTTTGCAGTGTGGTCAGATAATATGCATGGGATAATTTCTGTTTTCTTGCATATACTTACACATGATCTATGGACTAGTATGTGGTTTGTTTTAGAAAATGACCCATGTGCAGCTGAAAAAAATGTGTACTCAGCTGTGGTTTGGTGGAAAACTCTGTATATGTCCATCAGTTCCATTTGTTCCAAGCTCTGGTTCAGTTCTGCTACTTCCTTGCTAATTTTTTGTCTGATTGCCCTATCTTTTTGAGATAAGGGGGTGTTAAGGTCTCCTCTTAAGATTGTGTTCTTAGACATTAAGTTTTTCATGTCCATTAAGATTTGTCTTACATAATTGGGTGCTCCTATGTTTGGCGCATATATATTTATGAGTGTTACCTCTTCCTCTTGAATTATTCCCCTGACCAATATGTAGTGGCCTTCTTTGTGTCTTTGATCATTCTTGGTTTGAAGTTGAGACTGTCTGAGAACACAATTGCTACTCCTGCTTTTTTCTGAGGTGCTGTGGCATGTAGTATTGTTTTCCATCCTTTGACTTTGAGCCTATGAATGTCCTTTTGAGTTAAGTGTGTTTCTTGTATACAGCATAGTGTTTGATTTTGTTTCCTAATCCACTGTGCCAGTCTATTTCTCTTAATTTGTGAATTGAGTGCATTTACATTAATGGTTATAATTGAAATGTGTTGACTTACGTTTGTCATGATATTTACCTGCTGTTGTTTACTCCTTTGTATCCGGTGTTTAATTGTCTGTCCTGTTTAATGGGTTCCTTCCGTTTTCATTCTTGGAGTTCTTGTCATTTTGGTCTCTCTCTAGGACATCTTGCAGCAGCCTGTGTAGGGATGGCTTTGTCATCATGAAATTCTTTAGTTGTTCTTTGTCATGGAAGTATTTCACTTCTCCATCAAACTTGAAAGAGAGTTTTGCAGGATATAATAGTCTGGACTGGAATTTGTTTTCATGCAGGACTTGAAGAACTCTGCTCTATGTTCTCCTTGCTTTTCATGGTTTGTGAGGAGAAGTTAGCTGTAATTCTGATGGGTTTTCCTTTGAATGTGATCTGATTCTTCTCTCTAGCAGCTTTCAGTATATTATTCTTGTGTTGGATTCTTGGGATCTTGACTATTATATGTCTCATTGTGTTTTTACTTGGGTCGAAGTTATTTGGTGTTCTGTATGCTTCGGTGACCTGAATGTTGGATTGTTTCCTCATATTTTGGGATATTTTCTGTGATTACTTCTCCCCAGATTCTTTTTATGTCATTTGTATTGACTCCTCCATTCTCATCGATGCCAATTATTCTCACATTGTTCATCCTGGCATCATCTTGCAGGTGATGGATTATTTTTTCCTGTATTCTCGTTCTTTTTAAGAGATCCTTTCACACCTTTTCACTGGCTGCATCAGCATCTGAAACTATATCTTTGTTTTCAGTCAAATGGTTTTGTAGAGTCTTGATTGATATTTTTAGTTCTTCTATATCTCTTTGACTCTATTTCTTGCATTCTATTTCTTTTCTGTATTGCTCATTCAAGGAATCTGTCATAAAACTGATCTCTATTTTTTTTAATCGATGTTCTCTTTCGATGTAGTTATTACTTCTTTTCTGCAGAATTTCTTCCAAGTTGGGTGTCCTCTATATATTTTTGAACTTGTTTCTGTATTTCAGATGCTATAATTTCAAAGAATTCTGTTTTTTTCAAAGAATTGTTTTTTTATTTCGGAAATAATTTCTGCTTTGAGTTCCTCTTGACCTTTGTGCTGATGTTTCTTTGCTTCAGACGCTGTTAATTCATATGTTTCAGCTGGAATAGTGCTCTCTGCACTTGTTCTGGTTGAGCATTTGTTTTCCCCCCGTTGTTTCTTGATTTGATTCTTTATTTCAGATGCTGTGTATTTGGATTTTTTTTGTTTCAGGAATTCTCATCTGAGTTCCTCTATACCTTTTTGGTGTTGTTCCTTTGCTTCCTTATCTGTTAATTCATTCATTTCAGCTGAGCTAGTGTACTCTGCAGTTACTGGTGGACTCGAGGCCTGAGATTGCATTTTTGTCCTTGTCTTTGTCATTTTGTATAGCACTGACCCCTGACCTTTGGTGTAGAGCTTTGGTGCAGCTATAACCTTAGCGTGTAATGAGATTCGGGTTCCAGTCTATTAGGTTTGAGATTATCCAGTTATGTCTGGCTTGGATCTAGCTGTTTTTTTCAATTTTTTTAATTTTTTTTTTTTATTTTGCTGTAGCTCCTGTGGTTCCCCTCTGTTGGTTCCCTGGTCAGGAGAGCATGAAGTGGGATGCAAAGTGAGTAGTGGTAATTCCCACTATCGTGCCTAGCTTTGGGTTGGGGATCCTGCCAGAGTGGGCCCTTGTGTCTCAGGCAGATCGCTCTGTAGGTAGGCGGGTCTGGGCTTTGGTGGGTCAGAGGCTGAGCTGTCTGTGGTCTGGGGCCTTGGGATGGAACCGGGGATCACTGGGAATCAGGATCCCTGAGAAAAGTCTCTCTGGCGAGGCGGGCCTGGAGCCCTCAATTACAGGCCTATCTGTGCTGGGTCTGGGGCCCTCAGGTGGAACCGGGGATCCCTGGGAAAGGGGATCACTGGGAAAGGTCCCTCTTGTGTGTCTGGCCTGGAGCCCTCAGTCTAGGGCTGCGCTGAGCTGGGTTTGGGCCCTAGGTTTGGAACTGGGGATCTCTGGGAAATGTCCCTCCAGTGCGGCTGGCCTGGATTCCTCACTCATTGCCTGAGCTGCGCTGGGTCACATAACTGACCTTTGTGAGTATCCGCCCTTCATTCCTCTGGTTCCCGCGGTCTTGGCTTCTCTGTTTTTGATCCTTTTTCCTTGGGCCAGTGTTCTGTGTGGTTCTTTATAATTTTAGATTTCATTCTTCACGTTATTTTGTGCTGGTTGAGTTTTAAATTTTGAACACTGGCATAATATAATAAAATGAGATTATGACTTTTTTTTCTCCCCCTGAGATTTTTGATGCTGTAACCATTCTCTCAAACTTATATGTTTTCTGTGACCTATGAATTCAGAAGCATTTCTTCTTTCTTTATGTGATGGAGCATAATACACAGGAACTATTACATATTCCTGATGGTCTAGTCATCATTGTTATATAAGGATAGCTTTTTGTGTAGATTTACTTTTAAAACCATTAAATCTAGAAATCATTTTTTATTGTTGTTTTGATGTGGTGGAGATATACTTATTAGTTTATTAGAACAAAACTCCTATTCTGGTTCTGACATATTGTGGAGGAATATGGATACTTAGCATTAAATGTGGTGATTTGGTTATGATTCCTGAATTGTATGGGAATATGATAAGGCCCTTATTATGTTTATAGATTTCTTTTATATTTAAGTATTTTAAACTTAAAATAGCTCAGTTGTTTGGTAAATCTATAAGCATTTTTTATGGGTTTTGGGTTGTAGAAAAAATTAATATTCAACATCTACTTTTTTCAATTAATGCCTTTGTAGTCTTTTATAGTATGCAGTTAGTAATGCTTTAGTGTCTTTTTTGTGGCTGTTGTAACAGCTGCAGATTATTATTGTTGCTAGTCTAATTTTTTTACCTCAGTAAATACATTCTTGAGTTTTGTGAATAGCTTTCACAAGTTCTTTTCTATCTTTCTTTGACTGCTGACATAGCTGTTTCTGAACCCACAGGTTTAAACAGACAAAGGAAAAATCCTGTTGTTTATTATCTTTCCAGAAGAGGGTGTACCAAGAGAACAAAAACACAGTTATACTGTCCCATCCCCCTTCATGCTAAGCATCTCATAAAAATTAAAGATGACGGAATATTCATCATACTGAAAAACATTATTACGGTTATAATTCATAAATAACATTGTCAATTAAATCTAAGATATGCTGTTAACAGGAACCAAAAAATAAAACCAACTGCCTCTAAAATATGGAGGTCATTGTCTTATGAGACGAGGACAAATGGTGATAAGACATATTTAGGAGTGAAAGAAGGAAAAATGTTTTAATTAAAAACCATTATTAATCGTAGGTCGATTTGTAGCATTCTCTGTTTATTGCAGTACATCCATGGTATTTATGCGTCAGGAAAATAAGCCAATGTTTAACATTGGCTGCATCAGAATATAGTCTTTTTTTCCCAACGAATTTATGTCTAGGGATTTTGAAAAAATGGGTTGCTGCTTCTGAATACAAGGAAATAATTTTAGTTTTTTGCCTTTAAGAAGAAGGGCTGCTTCTGTTTCTTGCATGTAGGTAGAGTTACATGGAAACCTGAGTTAACACCCTTCATTCCTTGTTTTTATTTTATATTTTTTTGTATTTTTTAGGAAGGGTCTACAGTGTGTTCAGGATTTTACTACTAGATCAGACTCATAGTGATTTACCTAGTTACAGCCTCCCAAGAACTGGGGTTATAGGCTTGTTCCACCACACCCAGTCTCAATTGCCATCTCTGTGAGCCCTAGGGGTGGATCCAGCCTGGCAGACCGGGGATCAAACCCCCTGCGCCTGTGCCTGCTCACAGGCGCTTAATCCACTGAGTTATTTGGCTGGCCCTCCAGGTTGGCTTGTACATCTGCTGTATTGAAGTGACTTCATAAACTAGTTACTTTTTAAGTGTAGAATAAAATATGATTATTTTTTTTTTCCTGTTGCTCTTTTGACCTTTTTGAGGAATATTTAGTTGATTTCTCCCTTCATGAATCCGTGACTTTGAACACCTTTATCATTTATTCTTGAGATTTTACTGATATTTATTGGCTAGTATCTCCCCACATTTAAGGATTACCTTTGTTTCTTTTACACCTTTCCTTATATGATGCCATCGTCTTTTGTAGATTCTAGTACTAATTAATAAGTGAATGTCTTTGTTAGACCACTGTTCTGAATTACAAGCCTGTATTTCCAACTGTTATTTAATATATAACCCCATCTTATTATTCAAATTATTTACAGCTTGGATTTAGCACTGTTCTTCAAATCTATATCATTCATTATTTCCTTTACTATATTTGATTAATGTTGTAATCCACCATCTAATTTCTTAAATGAAGACTCTTTTAAAATATCTCTTAGCATCTCAAATATCTTTTGATGTTTAAGAATGATATCTAAAGAAAAATAAGGTTCATGAGTTGGATATAAATGTTGGTATTTACTCATGTAGTTATGTTTTACCTCAAATAAATAAAACTTAAAATACCCTACCAATGTTTGCTGTAACCTTAACTGTGAACTTAAAATAAAATCTTTAGTTTATTCTTTTCAAGGGAATGGGTACCGTTCTTTCATCCCATATTGAAAATAGAAAGAAATGACTTATTACATAAAAATGTGATTATATATAATTTCTGGGATTATATTTCAGAAAATAAACTGTGTTTTGTTACAAAAATTAAGGCAATTTACAAATAAGTCTGTACTGCCTGTATTAAGGAAGAAGTAAGGAAGAAACTGTCAGTTTCTTTTATCATAAATGCTGAAATTTCTGCTGTGCCATCCCCACCCTGGCAGCTCACTGAGATGGCGATTGAGACTGGGAGTGGTGGTGTGTGCCTGCAATCCCAGCACTTGGGAGGCTGTAAACAGGAGGATCACTAGGGGTCCTACCTAGTGGTGAAACCATGAGCACCCTGTAGACCCTTCCCTAAAATACAGGAAAAAAATACTGAAATTTTCCTTGTGAAGTCTATTATATGAGCTAAGGGAGTTGTGATTTTATTCTTTTATTTCAGGATATTCATTGTTATAAGATCAGTCATTACAAATCAAAAAGACGTGATTTGTTCATACCTAAAACTGTGAGGGGAAGTGCTATCATTTTTGGAGAGTTATAAAAACAAGTGCTTGAAATGTGTAAGAAGAGATAAAGCACATTTGATTTTCATAGGCAAGACTGAGGCCTTGCTAGTGGTATAGAAATTGTCCATGTTTGCTTAAGCAGATGTGTCTAGACTTTAGAATGACCTAATTAATAAATAAGGAATTATTGACTTTTAAAAATTTAGAATCAATTTACTTTGAATATTTATTTCTGATATTTCTAGATAAAAGTAGGTTAGATCATGCCAGGATGTCCTAGAGTGTGAAACCTGCTCCCCATACATTCCGGTGCACATGTACCCAACAAAACACAAAAAAATCTTTGAGGTTTTTGTGAAAAATTTAGTGTTTATAATTCATGCTTCTTTGAAGATTGATTTTCTTCTCTTTTTGATAAATTCTGACTTTCTTGTTTCATGGCTGTCATCTCAGTTGTTTAATGATTTATTTTTCCTGTTCAAAGAATTGAGTTTTCCAAATCATTTGGCTATGGCTTGTGTTGGTCTCAAGGTCAGAATCTTTTAATTTTGTTGATGGAACTGCTTTTGTAACCTGGGGGGGTCTCATGCTGTATATTTAAATTCTGTCATGCTACTGAAAGCAGTCATATCATGGTTTCTGGTCTAGCTGATAGTTTTATTAAATTTCTTGGCAATATATAGTTTACTTTTCCTTGAGAAAAATAGAATAGCTAGCATCATGATCACAAATAGATTGTTACCATGGCAACGTGACAGTGTTTAATATTAGAATTTCTTGTTAAAGCAAAACTTATGACATTGGGGACCTTTTCCTGACTATAAGAACTTTATTCAGTCTCTTATCATTACAAGTACACTGGGTCCAATCACAAAAATTATTCTATATTTAGAAAACAATTAATTTAAACACTGTTTTGGCTCACCAGCTCCTTACGCATGATGTTTGAAAGACCTTTGCATTATCAACTGTGAACATTCTTTTTGGATAGTCTTTTACACTGCTAGACAACAGTGAGATCTTTAAAACACATTAAGTAAAGAAAATTACAATTTTGATTTGGACATAGAAGAATTTTGCCATCTAATAATAGTGTTAGAAATATTGCCTTGTTTCTTTGGGGTTGGGTGATCTATGTATTATTTGTGCCATGGCGTATTTTTACTAATAATACATAAAATAATTTATTATTACTTTTTATCCTCAAAGAGGATAACAAGAATAAGAAATATACAACATATTGTATTTATGTATTATCTCATAGAATATCCATAATAACCCTGTTAAATAGTCATTTTGTTCTCTCAAAATTAATGTTTATAAACAAAGAACCTAATTGATTTTACCATGGCACAACTATTAAATATGTGGACTTGAAGCCAGAGTTGTGTGTTTTGGAATCTATTGTTTCTCCTACTAATTCATTTGCCTACCAGAGTTGCTGTTCACTATTAATCACTGATTGTCTACTGCACAATGAACACAGCTGAATGCTAACAGGAAATGCTGGTCTACCCTCAGATTGATCATTTATAGATAAGTTGAGGCTGATTCTGTAGTAGGGTAGCCTGTAGTTGTTCTTTTAGGTTTTTCTAAAATTTTTATTACCATCCATTTACCAAAACTTTATTAGACTTGCTGGAGTGAGCAGTGCATGCCAGGAATTTGGGTATGCAGGTGTGAGTAGGCCAGTGTGTGAGAGCTGGAACTATGAACATTTGATAAAACTCTTTGGCAGGTATAATATAAACTCCTTCAAATATATATATATATATATATATATATATATATATATATATATATATATATAATTTTTACGAACACTTATTTTGTTATTAAGATAACTCTTTATTAAGACCCAGAGGCTGTTGCATTCTTTACCATTTGTTGATACTTAAAAACATGAAAAAGTAAATTATACATTTTAAGGTCCTAATGATTTCAGTTTTTTACACAGACACATAAAGTGTTAGAACCAGATATCAACTTCAGGCCAAATTGTTATTTGTTTATCTAATGTTATCTTCTTTGAATGGTGTTACTTGTGTCCATTATGACAGCCATTTATATTTTCTTACAGCCTTAGTTTAAGGACTGAAAAGCAATTGGCTCATTTCAAAAAGTGCATATAGTCATGGTGCTCTGTGGTATTTATGTGGATTGCACTTGCAGAACCTGGGAAGGTGAATCAGATGTAGATGGTGGGTGTCTGGAGACTAGAGGAGGTGTGTTACCTCTGAGCTGAGGCTCATGGGAATGGTCAGGAAGGGAAGGCAGCATGCTCCCAGGCAGAGATGTAAAGATGTTGTTTTTGGGAACTTCTGAATAATTCAGCATGGTTAGAGTTTAGCCACGAGGCAGAAAATTGGTGAGCAGTGAGTCTAAAGAAAGAGATTGACCTTATCCTGAAGAACTACTTAAAGACTTTAACAAGAGACACAGGATTTGACATATTGGGAAATTCTGTCTAACTTTAATTTGGAGGAGAGGATGTGAGACTAAGAGATGATGGCAAGCATGAGTTGAAGAAATGAACTGATGAGTGATCCTGGAATATGGTCGTAGTAACAGTGAGCACTAAGCAGGGAAGACAGTAAGAATGAGAAGAAGCTAAAAAGACAGAATTGCTCATGTGCAGAGACTGCTTGTTGTAGGGATATAGAAAGACAAGGGTCTGAGAAGGTGCCTGTGATTTTCACTTAGTGAACTTATATCCTGATTAATAGAACCCAGCAGAAAGTTCGCAGGAAGAGCAGAAAGAGGAGCTGGGTAAGATGCTAAGAGGAAAAAGGGAGGGAATTACCTGTTTAGACTGTTGTATTGAATAGGAAACAGTGCTGTGACATACAAATGGAAGTATTCAGAAGGGGCCTGGGTGTTTTGGACTGAATCTCTAGAGAGATTTGGGCAAGAAATTGAAACTTCAAAAATATATAGATGATAACTGATGCAGTAGAGGCAGAAATAATATAGGGAGCTGATGGAAGAGAGGAGAAGCACAGAACCCTTTGGAATAGGAATGTTTAGGAAGCAAACCGGAAAAGAGAAGCCTGCAAAGATGATGAAATAGGGAAAAACCTGAAGAGGTCAGTTAATGTGGGAACTTTTAATTACTTTTTTCATTGGTGAAACAGAATAACTGTTACCCAAAGGTAAAGGAGTAAAGGTTTATTTAGCTCACACTTTGTAGAGGTTTAAGTCCATAATGGGCTGGCTCCATGGCAAGTGATATGTGGCAGAGGGTCATTACAGAGGAGAAACAGTTCATGGCAGGCAGAAGAGAGAGAAAGCAAGGAATAAACTACAAATAATTAGCTGCAAGCATCTTTTCATCCCATATAGTATTGTATACAGCTTCTTGCTCTTAGGTTGGACAACAGTGACACCACTCCCCCTTTTTAAAGAATTTTAGAAAGTATTTATTTTATTTATTTGATACAGGGTCTCATTACTCAGCTTGACTCGTAGTGATCCACCTGTCTTAGCCTCCCCAGCACTGGGATTACAGGCATGCACTACCACACCTGGTTTTGGGGCCAACACAGCACCCTTGGAATCATTTCATGCAGTACTAGGAATCAAACTTGGATCCCTGAGATTGTCGGGCAGGTGCTTAGATTGCTGAGCTATCTCCCCAGCTCCAACATTCACACCCTTAATCCTAACGTTGCACCATGAATTAATCACATACTTTAGATCCAGTACCTCTGCAAAAACCTATGACTGCACAAGGCTTTGGGGAGACATCTGGACAGAAGCTAAAACAGGTACTTAAAATTGTTAATTGAATTCAATAAGATATATTTGAACTTTGCTAGAATATCTTAAAGAATACTGGATCTGTTTGAAAAAATTGACTATACGTGGAAGAAAAGACGAGTGCAGTAATTAAAAGATAGTGCAGTTTTTTTAAATTTCTTTTTTCAAAAGATATTTGAGCCAGTAAAGATGAAAATGTGAAGATCAGTAGGTGACAGTGTTATTAATGATGAAGTGAGAGTTTCTGAGAATGTGAGAGCAAGGGAATCTGCCTTGAGTCCCTCTTGAGGACATGCTCCTCTAAGTTGGCTATGGGTTATTCATCTGTGCAGCTGGAGTATTGCAGGTAGAAGTCTTACCAGGAGGAGAGCCATGTTTGCTTATATCCTCAAAAGTAGAAACATATTTTCACCACTTAGAGGTCACAGTTATACTTCCTCAACTCACTTTATGATGACATCATAGTTAATAAAAGTATACAGTTGTGTATTGACCACACTTAAAAAACAGCAGCCTTTTTTTTTTTTTTGGTACTAGGAATCAAATTCACAAGCTCATGCTTGCCAGGCATGCACTCTGCCACTGAGCTATAAAAGCACTCCTTTTAAGCTCTATGAGTTTGAGGGTGCCAGTGAACTATTAAAGTACAGAGATAGATGATTTCTCTTTTAAAAAACCATACACTTTTTTTTTTTTACTTTTTGATGATAGCCATTCTTTCTGGGAGTAAGATGGAATTTCAGTGCTATTTTAATTTGCTTTTTCTTTTATGCCCATGTCTGCCTGCCTGCCTGCCTGCCTGCCTGCCTGCCTGCCTGCCTGCCTGCCTTCCTTCCTTCCTTCCTTCCTTCCTTCCTTCCTTCCTTCCTTCCTTCCTTCCTTCCTTCCTTCCTTCCTTCCTTCCTTCCTTCCTAGTTGTACTTCTTCATTTTCGATGTGTCAATTCATTTCACCTGCCCATTTTTTTTTTTAATGTGTATTTAGAACACCATCTACAGGGTGTATAGGGTTTCACTATATAGATCATAGATAGGACTTGTAGTGCTTCTCCTGTTTTCAGCCTTCCAAGCACTGGGATTACAGGTGCATGCCACCTCACCCTTCTCCATTTTTAATTGGGTCTTTTATTTTAGGTGGAGCTTTTAGTCTTTTGAATTTTTTATATATCCCAGATATTAGTCTTCTGTTGAAGGAATGACTAGTGGGCAAAATCTTTCCCATTGGGTAAGTTGTCTTATCATCCTGCCATTTCTTTTGATGCACAAAATCTGTTTAATTTGATATAGTCCTGTTTGTTGATTCTTGGTGCTATTTGGTGTGAAACCAGGATTCTGTTCAGAAAGTCTTTACTTAAACCTGTACCTTCAAGCATTTTACCTGCTTTATCTTCTAGTAGATGAAGCATTTCTCTTTTAATATTTTTATCTATTTTGATGTCAGTTTAGTACATGGTGAGAGATATGGTTCTATATTTAAACTTTTATGCAGATAAGCAGTTTTAAGAATCCTGTTACAGTGTTACATCTATAATTTCCATGTTTATAGCAACATAATTCATACTAGCTAAACCTTGGAAGTAGCATATGTGTTGATCTACAGAATAGAGAAAATGTGGTACTTACAGTGGAGTGCTACTTTGTTGTAAAGAAGGATAAGCTTGAGTCATTTGTAAGGAAAAAGATGCACCTTGAGACTATAATATTGATTGTAATAAATCAAATACATAGGCTGGGATGTTGCATTACTTACCCCATTTCAGAAACCAAAAATGGAAAGATGGAACAAAATTTAAAATATTAGTAATAAGAAGTAGATTGTTGTTGAATGGGAATGGGATCAAGAGATAGGGGGAGAGAAGTGGGAGGGAAGGGGATGAAAAAGAATTAAGATGTGTTATGTATGTGTACCGACTCTGCAAAGGAATGTGAACATTGTTTACTGTGAACATGTACTAATAAAACATCTTAAATGAATTTAAATTACATGATCTGTACAAACTGTACAACCTAACATAGTTCAAAAGATGTGTACTAATGATGAGGAATCTTCTGTGTAGAAGGCTCATAGTGTCCTTTCAAAGATGATGTGATGTTTTGAGATTCTGTGCAGTATCTTCCTTTTTCATTTTTCCTCACAGCGCTAGAGATTGAACCAAGGACCTTGTGCATGCTAGACACATTTCTTGAACTACATCCGAAGCCCCACAAAGCCTTTTGGGTGAGGACCTGCAGATTGGTCTTGAAATTAACTTACTATCCACTGAGTAGTACCACGTATGAGCTAAATTTTTTTTTCATAATTGTACAGTGCTTTTGTTTTTGTAGTATATGAATTCAATCCCAGGCATTGTGCATGCTAATCAATCACACTACCAATAAGCCTTGCCTCCAACCATGCATAGTGCTTTTATAGTCTAAATATAATGAGAGGTAGGCATTTGCCTATGAATTGTGGAGGTTTGGAATTGTACTTTATGAATCCTCCTTGATTGCTTCTATAGGCTTTCCAACTCATACTTCCATTTTGAGCCTTAACTATCTCTCGTTTGTTCTGTACCAGTGCCAGTGCCAGGGCCTGTGTCTCTGTCTCTGTCTCTGTCTCCCTCCACCCCCATAGGTTTGTGGTGGGATTGATCAGATTTGAGGTGTTCTATTACTGAACTACACCCCTGAATCTTTAGCTCTTAGAATCAAGTACAGTTAACTTTTTGAAAATGGTTATATATATTCACTTGACTTTAACATCTTGCATACTCCCTGCCTAACACCTGTCATTTGTTCAGCCCCTTGGGTTGCTTTTTGTTAAGACTCTCATTTAAGCATGACGCTTTTGCTCTTGTAAGTTTCCAGATTATAGGTTGACTGTAGCTGTTCATAGTACTTTATTTAAAGAAAGCTTGTAATATTTAAGACTTTTTTACCGTGCCATGTGGTTTACTACAACATACCCCCACATAAATTATACTATGTTTTGCTGGAATATTGGAGTGAGTTTTTATTAGCAATACGTTTGCTTATATATTGAAGTGTTTTTTAATATGTGACAGTTATATTACATTTAAGATACAGCCATATTAGTTTGGTTTTGGGAGGCAGAGATGACTCCTTTACTACCCACCTGGGCGATAATCAAATTCATTTTTCTCAAGACCATTATTTGCTTCTTGCTATGTTAAATAGTTTTCTCATTCTGCAAGTTTACTGTGATTATAAATACTGAATATTTGGCATGTTTTCTCAAGTATGAAAACAAAAGCTTATACTTAATGTGTAAATTAGAGCTAAACATGGGTCCAGACATATGGTTATTCATGTTGCTTAAATCACTGGGACTTCTTGTCATTGCTGTTACAAATGTTCTCAAAGGGCTTTCATCTCACTTTCTTTTCTATCTTCTATAAATAAATTCCTTTTTTAATGCATAATTTTTATAATTAAAAAAAATTAGTCTCATGGACACTTTTCCTGGGGTCCACATATAAATCAAACAGAGCAGCCAGTCTTGCTAAGTCCAGATGCACTGGGTTTACTTAGATGCCTCATGGTCTCTAAACATTTGGTCTAGTACTTCTGGCCAAAAGCCAATAGCAAATTATACTTTCTGTGCAGCTCTTAGCTCACTCTCTCCTTCTCAGAGCATGAGCTGTAAAATGTACTGGTAAAACATCAAATTTGAATTGCAAATTTGTGTGTGAATATTATTTTATAAGTAGTCAGGAAAGAAACCAAAGGGGAATATTTTCCTAATTTGTTAGCAAGCTGTATACATAATTTGTAACTGATGCTCATTTTGACCTTATAGTCATCAGTATTCTGTACATTTGGAAATGGCATTATTCTGAAATCCTTTTCTTTTTATTAAATTACTTTAACTTTATATATTATTTGTCATACTTATCATGAAGTAACAAACAGTCCTGTATTTTTAAACAGGGAGGGCTGGGGAGATAGCTTGGTGTTCTAAGTGCCTGCCTGGTGAAGCACAAAACAAAGGTTTGATTCCTGGTACCACATGCCATGCTGGCCCCACCCTGGGTACATAGTGCTGGCCACCAAAACTGGGCATGGTGTGCAGGTTGGTAATCCCAGCTCTGGGGAGGCTGAGACAGGAGGATTCACTAGGAGTCTGAATGAGTAGGCAGGTCTTGCACTAAATCAATCAATCAATTAAAAAAAAGCACCCTGCTATAAAAAAATGTATAACTTCTGGAGGTGCTTATTAATTATTAACTTTTGTTTTGTAATTTAAGGATGGTTCTACAGGGTGTTCCAGGTCACTAGTTGTAGTGATCTGCCTGTTTACAGCCTCCCGAGAGCTGGGATTGCAGCCGTCTGTCACTACGCCCAGTCCCACTTGCCATCTGTCCCTGGGGGTGGGACCAGCACAACAGGCTCAGAGATTGAACCTCTGGCCCCTGTGCCTGCTTGCAGGCACTTTAATCCGCTAAGCTATTTTGCTGGCCGTTCTGATTATTAACTTTTTTTGAACTGCTTAGTAGCTTCATGATATCAGTGTGATAAATGGGGAAGTGTGTGTTAATTATGTAAAATTTACTTCAGAAATAAGCTAGACCTCCCTCAAATTGTATGTGAGTAAAGAGATGAGATAGGAAGATCTCATCTATCTATGCAGGATTTTTCCATTAAGTGTGTGAAGCTTAAGTGCTTTTATTCCTTTTGTCTTGCTAGTGGTGGTATTGCTTTTCTGTGTTAGGGAAACTAAACTATAAATATGGAAAGGAAAAACAACAGCATGAAGGACTGGCAAATGGCTCTGGTTTTGACAATGTGTTGAGGAGTCTGAGACTCTCATACTCCTAAAAGATTAGGCTTATATTTGTTTGTAAGCCCAGTTTTAAGGTTGGAGAAGTTTCTATTCTTACAGGTGCTCTTTATTTATGGATGAATAACTTGCAGAGAAATCACACCTAAGAAATTCATAATTTATGAAATTAATCAAGTATATCTACCCAGATAGCTTTTGCTAGAGAACTGTCAAGTCCTCTCTTGTCTAGTGGAATGAGAACAGACTCTAAAATGTACAAGTCACACACATATTTTTATGATAGAAAATTATCAAATAAATGGCTACATATCTTTAATAATTTTTAATGGTTGAAAAATTATGGAATGTAGATATTATAGCTCCTTTTTCTCTGACTTTTGCTGGAGAATTTTCAGGTCCTTTCTTTGATTAAGTTTCTCTTTGTTTTCATGGAATATAATTATTTTGCTGAATTGCTTTTCCTTCCTATAGCCATGTTTTGAATATTATTCATATGTTCTTATAAAGTATGAAGGATCTCACTTTCAGCCACTAGGAAGTGATGGCTTCTGTTAGGTTAGTGCATTTTATTTTTTTAAGTCATGATTGTCAGGCCCCCCTTCTTCCTCTGAGACCTGCACAGTTATAAGTGACTCCTAACACTTATAGTGTTGAGGTTACTTTGAACAGAAGTGCCCCTATGTTGATAGATGTATGAATGTGATAATATCTGAGAAACATTCTGTGTACCTCATGCCCTGGACATGTCCTGCATTAGTGTTGGGACCCTGTTGGTAAGTCCAGGGCTACTGTTTTACTGGAAAAAATCCTCCCTCATCACTGGCAACTATGAGTAATGGCATGTTACTGAACTATGTGCTGTGCTAAGTACTTTTACTTGATAATCTTGTAGAGTGTCCTGGAATATCTATTTGATTTCATGTCAGTGGATAGTAGATTTACATATACTACTTGATCTGAAAAAAAAAAATAAAACAGTATTTCCAGGCTTATTGGTGTGCCCTTTTAATCCCAGCCCTTGAGAGTCTGAGGTAAGAGGATTGCTGCTAGTTTGAGTTACTAAGTGAATTGAAGGCCAGCCTGAACTGCATAGCGAAAAACTTGGTCTCTAAAATATCCCTTCCCCCCAAAAAGGGAAAGAAAATACAATATCATAAAATCTAAGTATGATTTTAAAACCTGACTCTTACAGAAATACATGAAGAAATACGCTTGTTTTGTGTTGTTGGGGAGTGACTCCAGGGCCTTGGAACTAAGCTGTATCTCTAGTCTTAGTTTTGTCTTTTATTTATTTAAAATAAAAGGGCTCATTAACTTACTATGTTGTCCAAGGTAGGCTTGAATTCTTCATTCTCCTGCCTGAGCCTTCTACCAGTGCTGATATGATAGGAATGTCTACTGTGGCTGCCTAAATCATTAATATTTACTTATTTACATTTTATGTATTTAGTATAGGGTCTCACTACACAGATTGGACTCATTGTGATTCTCCTATTTTCAGTCTCCCAAATGCTGGGATTATGGATGCATGCCACCACACCCAGTTTCATTTGCTGGTTCGCTGTAGTCTGCTGAGCTATCTAGCCATCTATATTTATTAACTTTTAAATAAGGGATCTAGGAAAATTTAATACTGGTTCTAAGAGTATTTAAGAAAGCAAAAAAGGCATTTTTTTTAGTTAACTTTTTTGTTGAGTTGGACAAAAAATTGTTCATGTTCTTCAGGCAATAAGACTTTTCAGTCCTTTCTATTGGACAGAAGTCTTTATGTTAACATAAGTAGCACAAGTTAATGTATGCTGTAGTGGTGAGTAGCAAACTCAAACCCGAGTATAATCTAGAGAGTTAAATAATACTTTGGTGAGTCAGCTAAATAGTTCCCTGGTGTATAACTGAAAAGTGTGCAGCTGTCTTGGTTTCTCTTTGTTCAGATTCCGGAAAACTTTGAGAACAGTGACTTACTTATATTCCATAACAGGTCTGCAGACTTCTACCTCACTGCAAAGTGAAGAATGCATGACTAGGGCAGACTTGCCAATTAGTTCTGCTGCTGTCTTTTCTAGATAGATGTGGCTTCTTTCAGGCAAGTGTTTGGCTCTTTGCACTGTTTCTATTGTGTGTTCTCCATGACAGTGTAATAAAACTCTGGTCTTGATTCATCTGTCTAGTCTAGGCCTTCGACTAGAGTTGGGCTCTGTTCTTGTCATCTTGTATGTTATAATCTCAGTCTCCCACTTGCATTCTGTTTGTCACATTATACCTTTTGGTCACAGAAAAGCTCAAGATGCCTGTATTCCATATGCCAGGCCTGTAAAGGACCTGGAAGCCACTATGGTTCTGTGTGAGTTGTTCTTTTGGATCACTTGGAGGTTTCTCTAGCATCATAGATCTAAATCCAGGCTGCACACTAGAATTCTGATAGGACTCTAATTAATTTTTCTTTTTTTTTTTTTTTTTGGCAGCATCAGGGATTGAACTCAGGTCCTTATGCTTGTCAGGCAAGTGCTTATTCTACTGAGCTATCTCTCCACCTCCCTGATAGGACTTTAAAACATTATCAGTGCCCAAGTATTTTCCCTAGGCCAGGTTAGGGCTAGGGTCTAATCATTAGTCAAAGGGCTTAGTCAAAGGGCTTCCAAGCTGTGGCTCTGGAAAATAGGTTGCTGCTGGTGGGCTTATTGTGTCTTCCTCAGCCTTAAGTATTGAAATTGATGCTCTGGGAACTGAGAAAACATTTTCTTTTATTTTGAAGAGTAAAAGCAAAAACAAATAGTAAATACAAACAAAAACAGTAACATACAACAGTATGTACAATACATATGGTACATATTCTCAAAACAAGTATAGAAAATTAACAAATATAACAATGGTTATATTACATATTTTGTCATCAAATCTGTTGCTCAGAAAAACATATAGATTTAGAAGATTGGATAAATAATTGAATATTAATGCTTGCTTTCAATAAACATTAATTATTTTTTTCTTGACTTTACATTTATTAGTTTTTGATTTATTTAAAAGAGATTGTAATAACTACTTTGATATTAGAAATGGTACACACTTAGAAGAACAAGTTGAGAGGTATTCAACCATGGTTTTTGTATTGCATATTGCCGTCTTTGTAGTTGTTCAGATTGCAGATATTACCATATAGAGTTAGTCAAAGTGAAAATTTTAGACATTAACTGCTATTTTCAAAACACTGATGGAAATTAGTAATACAATCATCTCAGCTATCCTGTAAATATACTTGTATGATTTTTTTCCCTTTCCTTTTTTCCTAGCTTTTTTCTTTTCCCTCATCTTTGTTTTTTATTCCCTATATTCAGTTTTCTTTCTGTTTTACTGTATCTGTTATACCTTTCAGAAAACACATTTTCTTTTGAAGAAACTTAGCTATCTCAAATTTTGTCTTGCTATTTATTTAAAACATTGAACCTTTTGCCAGTATTGAACACTGAGCCTTTTTGTTTGTATTCCTTTTTCAACAAACCTACCTTTCTCTTTTGTAAGTGGCAGTCATTGACCAAAATAAAAGTAGTGTCAGTCATATATAAGGAAACACTAAAAATTGAAACTGATTAGGGAGTTCAAGAATTGTGTTTTCATAATATAATGTGTTTCATTTCTATCAGAGAGGTGTGGGACCTTAGGCAAAATTAGTGTGGCCAGGTGCTTTCTTTGTTCTGTCTTCTACAATGCAGTACCAGATGGTAGATGCAGAAGTGCTGCATCATTTCTGTTGGGAAATCTTAATCTCGCTGGCAACCTTGAATGCTCCTTTGCAGTGTATTCACAAGTGCCTTTGATACTTGGCTGGAAGGAAGTATTTATAGGTGACATGGAATGCACTTGTCTACCAACATTTTATTTGTGAAGGAGTCAGACATTCTTTTTTTCCATGTGTAATTTACAATGTTTAATATGTCTATCAGTGATTAACTATGTTAGTTAGTATTGATGTGCTAAATTGAAATACTTGACATTGATCTGCTATAAACATTTCCTTTGGTTCTTTCTTAATGGAGGCCAGACTATTATGAATGCAGGACTTGAAGGTTGTGTGCAGGTTGTAGTTGTCATGGGACCTAAAACCTGTAGTATTTGTTTATGACAGGCCTGTGTGTTGAGTGAGAGACATAAATTCTAAAGATGTGGCAAGCAGGGATCCTGGTAGATTTCTGTGTGTATTATAGGTTCTTATAGAAGTGTTGCTGGACTTTTGATGTTTTAAGTGTGCCAATTACATTTTTTTTTGTCTTGTCACTTTATAGGGTTTGAATTGATTCCTGGGAGAGGCAATGGCCCTCAGCTTGCAAAGGGCTACATTGTAGGCCCTCTGACTTCAATCATAGATAAAGATTTTTCAGGATGTAAGGAAGATGTGAAGAGATTTATTAGACAGCATTTGAAAAGTTCCATGAACTATCTCTGGATAAGAGATAGGTGCATTATGGTCTAGAACAAGCATATTTAGTATTTGGTCTATCCTACTTCAGGCTTACAGAAACAACTGCCATTAGAGGACCAAGGGGCCAGAATATTTGAAATTGGTAACTCACTGGTCAATTTGTGACCTTTAATTTCTTTTTTTTTTTTCTTTATTTTAGGGAAGGGTCTACAGAATGTTCAGGGTCTCAGTACTAGATCGGACTCATAGCGATTCTCCTGTTCACAGCCTCCCAAGTGCTGGGATTGCAGGTGTGCGCCACAACACCCAGTCTCATTCACTGTCTGAGAGGACCCCAGGGGTGGGGCCTGGTATGGCCTGGAGATCAAACCCCTGGCCCCCTGTGCCTGCTTGCAGGCACTTTAATCTGGTCCAGTTTCTTAATGAATAATTTATACAACAGTATGTGTGAAGGTATGTATGAAGCTTTCCTGTGGTAGGAAAGGGAACATGAGAATGAAGTCTCAGTGGATACATTTAACGTATTTAAAACCCAATTAAGCCAAGGTAAGAATTCTTAGACCTAGTCTTTTTGGGTGAAGATTTGAGGGTTAGACATTTGGCAGAGAGGCAGTGTAGGGGTGGTAATAATGGTAATAACTCATGCATTTTTGAGCAATTCTATTCCATTGAATATGCTAAACCATTTCTGATTGCTGAGTTTTACTGAGGTAATGCTATTATATCTGATTTAGAAAGATAGGTACCTTGCCTAGAATTTCACTTGCAAAAGTGCATGCTGCACCGAGACAGGCTTCATTCCAGGGCCCTGCTTGGCCATGCTTTTTTTTCTGTGGGGGTTATGTGCTTCCTTAGTAAATGTTAGCTCTTTGAGGTATCCCTTGGTAAACAGAAGAATCATTAGCACTGCCTCTGTCAGCTGTTTCATGTTTTACTGTTTCAGGGAAGGTGCAGGATGAGATTAGTTCTAGGTACTCTACTGGAATGTTTGCAGCCGTGGCTGTATATAGGGAAGCATGATATGGAATGGATTGATACCCTGAGACACCTTTTGAGGGAGAAGAATAGTATCTTTGGGTAACTTTAGACGGATGACTACAGCAAAGCAGGCAGTTTTTTTGAATGTTTGGTTATTTTAGACATTTTTCCCGTAACATATGTTAGAGCAGAAGGCTCATCTCCTAGTAGCAATATTAAAAATGCTTACATAAACAATAATGTTGATATTTATATTGAACGAAGTTTAGTTAGTGTACTTCATTTGTCTTCATCTGTCTGGAATGCTAACAAAAGAGATGTAGAAAAATAAGGGTGGATATAAAACAGACCAGAAAATACATGTAGCTTTCTGGGAACAGAGATTTTAGATCTTTGACTGTATTTGCTTCTGTGATTTCCTATTTTCTTTCCTACCATCATGCACTATATACATTTATTTTACATATCTTGGCTTTTAAAACAAAATTCATGTAATCTATATCTTACAGAAATATTTTTCAGACCAATTCATTTTCTAAATTTAGACATAAAATATAAAGCGTGAAGAATTTAAATTCTACCTCATCTTTTGCCCCTTCTGTTAATAGATTTCAAGTTCCAAACAGGACCTGAACCTGTTAATAATCATCTTGCTTGATATTTAGCTGACTGATATTAGCTGTATTTTCATAGTATTCTGTTGAATCATATTGTGGGTCTTCTTCCCTGATGGTCACATATGGGTGTCTGTGTTCAGAATCAAAGCATTTCCCTCTTCTTTCATTCCATTACTTTTTCAATGCTTAAACACAGGTCTTACACATGGTGTGGATTTAGTAATCAGAATACATTTATTATATAATTTTTTTCTTCCCCCTGTAGACATTTTTTAGCTATCTCTTACATACAAGAAGGGAATATCCTAGGTTTTGGTGATAAAATGATAGCAGTTATACAATGACTTCTACTAAAGGTGACCACTCACAGAAGAAAAACAAAACACTTACATTGCAAAGCAAAACATCATAGTATAGCATTGTCAGTTTTTTAGCAGTGGTTTCCTCATCCATGAACTAAGCATACTTATCACAAAGTTACTGAACGGGGTTGATCTTTCCATCTCTGTGACCAAATACATGACACAAACCAGTTAAAGAAGGAGAGATTTATTTCTCAGAGTTGCAGGCCTGTCTGCCTTCAAGGCAGAGTGTATTGTGGCAGGGCAAGGTGGAAGAAACCTGCTCATTTCATGTCATCAAGGAAGCAGAGAGAAAGGCAGTAAGACATTCAAACCCTTGCTCGCACTGACCAATTTTCCTTGTTGCTCATTCAGCTATGAACTCATCAACGGTTAAAAATTCACTGAAGAGCTTACTTTCCTTATAATCCAAATTAGCTCTGTAGGGGTCTTTTACTTCGGTCATGTTGAAGTCAAGATGAACCACCATAGAAGTTAATTTGATAGTGTATGGAAAGTACCTCACCACAGACTGCTTGTATTTAATTTGTCAAAAAATACCAGCAATCATTCACAAGCACAATGAATTCCCAGAGATGGAAGAAAATACATTTTCCTAGGCTAGTTCAGTAACATCTCAAGTGACCTGAAGCCAGTGAGTTATGCTATGCTGCTGATTTTTGTGTTTGGTCATATGCTAAATTTAATTCCCAAGTGTATTGTTTCTTTGACTTGTAAATATCTCTAGGTACCTTTGTTTGGGGCAGGTGCTGTAAGGACCTGTGCTTTCCTGTGGTCTTTGAAAATTTGTACGTTTGTGAAATGGACAAAGATTGAATGGTAGGATTTTGGAAATACATCATTGAAATGTTAGAGTAATTTTAGGTTCCTGAGGTTTTGGAAAATAAAATAGACAAAGCTCTAAGGAAGGTGCCCTTCCACTAGCATACAGAACTATGAATTGAGTACCCCTTTAATTCTGGCCAGTCCTAAACTCACTATATAGCACAGGCTGACCTTTAACTCAAGGTAATTTTCCTGTTTCAGCCCCCTTAGTGCTAGGATTACAGATGTGTGCCACTGTTCCTGGTTTAACCATCCTTTTTATGTTTTGAGACAGATGAGGCCAGCAGGGGTCAGTTTAACACTAGGTTAAGTTAAATACATGTGTTTTTTTAAAGTTGCATACACAGTATTTTTTTTTTTTTTTAATGTCAGTATAAAATGGAGTGAGGATAGAAAGTAATATGTATGATCCAAATATAAGCTTTTAAATTTCAAACTACAGCAACAAATTGCCCCAGATTTACGTAGCTATCCTGAACTTTTTAAAAGAATTCTGCATTTCTTTTAAAAAAAATCTCACTACACAGCTCGGACTTCCTAGTACTGGGATTACAAGTGTGTGCCACCGAGCCTGATTTTGGTGGCTGGTACAGCACACCTGGGGTTTCGGGGTGGCACAGCGTATGGTACCGGGGATGGAACCCTGGTCCTTGCACTTGCTAGGCAGGCTCTTAGACTACCTCTCTTAGACTACCTCTCCAGCTCTGAACAGTTTTTATTGGATGATGAAGAGCATTAGTGACAGAAAGTAGCATGTGGAATATTGATAGTTTAGCTATCTTTTCTTACTTGGTTATATAGAACTTGTAACCAAACTTATTTTGTTCTTTATTTGTATTGCTGAATGCTAGAAGAAGGTTGAAAATATGATGTGTATTTCCTTGATCTGAGTTGCTTGGTAGGCTTTACAAATTAATGCTTTATTCTTATTTTTTGTAGCTGGCTATAAACTACAGCTGGTTATAGTTTGCATATGAAATATCAGTATTTCAGAATTATAAGTAACTAAATGTGGCATGATTACTTTTGAGCAGTAATCTTTGAGAAAAATAACCTCCATCTACTATACAAATTCTTCCTTATCTTAGTGGATTGAATGGTCTTTACTTTGCAACTTAGATGTATGCTGGGGTTGCCATTTACAAGATCACAGTTCCAAATGCTAAGAATGAAAGGTGTGCTCAATTCAGACAGAGTTCTGTATGCTAATCTTTGTTACTGAGAATTTGCACTCCTAACAAATAAAACTTTTTATTGGAGCCTTAGTAACCCACCCCCATAATATCTCCTTGCTTTCAGTGGACCCTTTACATTCCTGGGTACTGTATCCATGAATCTGTCTGTGGCATTTCAATATTTTGAAAATACTTTTAAAAATGTATCTGTATTTAATGTTTTTTTCTCCTGACAATCCTAAAACAATACAGTATTATAAATATTTATTTGTCATTTACATGGTATTAAGTACCATATAAATGATCCAGAAATGAAAAAGTATATGGAAAGATGTGTAAAAATTACATGTAGATACTTTGCTATATAGATAAAAGACTTAATTTCTTAGTTTTCTTTTTGCTGGGACAAAATACCCCATACTCAAAGTGAAAGGGAGAAAGGTTTATTTGGCTGATGGTGTGTAGCGGTGTCAGTCCATAATCAGCTAGCTCCAAAGCAGCAGGGCACAGGGTGGCAGAAGAAAGCAAAAGCAACAAGGGGCATGGGGAGCAAACCATTTTCCTGTCCCTTACATTGTGTGCAGGCTATCTGCTGAAACCCTTAATCCTATTTTAAACTGTGAAGCAATCACGAACTCCAGCTCAGCTGCCTCCAAAAAAGCCCAACTACCATAACTTCATGAAGCTTTGAGAGGACACAGGGACATAAACCATACCATTTAACAATCTTTGCATTTTGTTATCTGCACTGTTCTTGGAATCAGTTTCTTATGAATGTTAGTAATGCTTATAATTGTTCAACTATATGTTTTTATGTTAAGTATCTAGAATAATAGACCTGAAATGCACCTTAAGGATCACAAGTCCCTGTTTTATAGAGAGGCTGTGAGATGCATCATGCCAGGCTGAGCCTGGCAGAACACTTCAGACTTCTTATATTATTCCTTTTCCACGAAGCCACACTGTCTTCTTTCCAGTCCATACTGTGGATTTACTTGTTCAGTAGTCTACACATTTGAGTTTCCTGCTAAATGTGTCATAGAGGTTAAGAAACTGGCTTTGCCTTGTGCTCCATTTTCTTTTCAGCTTTGTAGTAGAACCTAGCTGATTAAGGACAGGTTGCGGCAGTCTCTCATCCTGGATTACATCATTCTTGGGGTTGTTATGACTCAGGTCTACTAGAGACACTTAGAGCTAAGAGGATGTATGTCTTTCTGGACAGGAGTAGGGCACTGGCTTCAGAGGTCTGCAGCCTTGTGTTCTCCACGGTCCATGTGTAACAACACTTCAAGACTAGACTTAATGTGGTTGATCTTGTCATGGTAGGTGGGAGCACAGTGCAGAATTACTTGCTGAAGTTAAGAAGTGGCTATCTGGTCTTGAAAATACACAGTAAGTTCTACCTAGCACTTGTGTCTTACAAAGGTTTACTATATTGGGTATAATACATTTTTCTTTTTAGTCCTGTAAGCATCTCCTTCTTTGTCTATATCAATTTTCTTTTGTGTATAACACATTTTCTAACTTTAAAGATCAAGTATTTATCTTCTAGTTTCTGTGGGTCAAGAGTCCATGAATAGTTTGCCAACATCTTTAGTTTAGGGGTTCACAGGGTCTATGTCAAAGGTGTTACCTGGGTGTTTTACTCACCTGGAAATCTGGATAATACAATACCAGCCTCTCTTGAATTTTTATTTATTGCTTTTTGTGAGTAGGACTGAGGATCCCAGGATTTGTGGGCTCTTGGCTGAAGTCTGCCATCCTAGAAATCACCTGTATAGTTCGTTGTCATCTAAGATTTGCCCACATGGCCATTTAGTATATTGAGACTTCAAGGAGAGGCTATACTGAGGGTCTCTTGGCAAGGTGGAGCTTTAAATAACCATGCACAGGAGTGCCGTATCTTCACCATATCCTGGAAAAGGGAAGCAAGTCATAGATCCTGTCTGTACTTAAAGAGAGGGGAATTGTACAAAGACACAGACACCAGGAGTCAGGAATCATGGTGGGGGAGCACCTCTTTCTATTTTTCTTTTAAAAATGTGTCTACAGGGTCTCACTACACAGATTGAACTCATAGTGATCCTTCTGTTTCAGCCTCTCAAGTTCTGGGATTACAGGTGTGTGACATCATGCCCAGTCTCTCTATTTGTCTTTTCTTTAGATGTGGCCTGGAAAGAGAAGTACACAAACATGAGGATAACCTATGAAGGGATTTTTTCCCCCCTTATAGCATTTATAGTACCCCAAACTGACTTGAGGTATAGAAAATATTTCAGTTGTTGGTGCTTATTACTATATGTTTACTTTTTCATTCATTTCCAGTTTTTTTTTTCTGATGCTTTAAAAAAATTTTAAATAAATTGTAAGTGTGTAATCTTTTTTGTTTTTATTTTTGGCAGAACTGGGGATTGAACTCAGGCCTTTGTACTTGCTAGGCAAGCACTTATTCTACTGAGTTATATCCCTGGCCCATAAGTGTATAATTTGATGAATACTAACAAATGTATAACTCATATAACAAACCAATACTACAATCAAGATATGGGAGTTTTCATCATCCCAAATGTTGTCATATGTCTTTTTTGGTGTTATTCTTCCCACATGTCTGGTTGTATCAACTATGATTCTGCTTTGTTTCTATTGGTTTATTAATTGTCTTTGACTTTCATGTAAATAGCACTATATTGGATACACTCTAGTCTTTTTTTACTGTTTTGAATAATGATGTTTGAAGTTCATCTATGCTGTTTGTTTCAGCAATATCTTCCTCCTGATTACTGAGGGGTAGTCTGTCGTTTAGGTGTAACAATTTGTTTATCTATTCACCTGCTAATGAATGCTTGTGTTGTTTCTAGTGATTAGGTATTATGAAAAGGGCTGCTATAAATATTCATGTGCAAGTGTTTGTGTAGGTGTGTAGTTTATTTGTTTATTTATCTTCAGTAATGAAATCAATAGGTCAAATAGTAAGTGTAATTTTCACTTAATAAGCTAGTGTCCAGCTATTTTCCCAAGTGATTATCCTAATTTGTTCCAGTTCTTCATCAGTATGTGATACTATCTCTCTTTAATTTTAGCTATCCTAACAGGTATGCAGTGATAGTGATTTTAAGTTGCATTTTCTGATAACAGATAATGAGGAACATTTTATATAGACTTCATGGGCATCTCTCTTTTTTTTTTTTTTTTTTTTTTTTTTTTTTTTTTTTTTTTTTTTTTTTTTTTTTTTTTTTTTTTTTTTTTTTTTTTTTTTTTTTTTTTGGTACTGGGATTGAACTCAGGACCTTGTGATTGCCAGGCAGGAGCTTATGCCACTGAGTTATCTTTCGAGCCCCTTTATCTTATGTATGTATGTATGTATGTATGTGTGTATGTATGTATGTATGTATTTATTTATTTATTTTTGTGGAACCAGGGATGGAACCCAGGTCCTTGTGCTTGCCAGGCAAGTGCTTATTGTATTGAGCCATCTCCCTGGTCCCCTAAATCTTTTTTAAAAATGAAACCTTATACTTCCTTTTATACCATGCTAAGCTGAATACATTATTTCATTTGTTTACAAGTTCACAAAAGGACATTTCTTTTATATACAGTGGCTCACATATTAATGTAATGAATATAGGTTAATGATTTTACATATGCCAATGACTTTTTATATACTGGTGAGATATATATATATATATATTATTCATTTATATCATAGTTACCCCCATTTTACAATTGGAAACTAAGACCTACAAATGTTCAATAACATCTGAGTTGATCCACTTACTAGAGAGGAGTTAGTACTCACACGTGGGTGTCTGATTCCTCCTTGTTTACATTCCTGGCCAGATGCAGGAAAATCATAAAACAGAAGACCGGAACTAGCCATGCCTCTTTATTTATGTAATGTCCGTAGTCTGCTGTTTCAGCAGCAGAGGTGAGTGTGGTTATATGAAAGGTGTGGTCTGGAAAGTGTCATTTATGGGAGATGTTGCTGAATTCCTGCTCTTGGCCATCATACATTGTTCCCACTACATCTGCCTTATTGTGTGGTTCTGAGAAGCAAATCCTGGCAGGAAAAAGCTACAAGAGAATATTCTTACAAGGTACCCCAAAATGTCTTCTTACAACCACAACAACAACAGACTTGAAAGGAAAAAAAACCCTTCCTCCATAAATAAAAATGTATGAAAATTAATGTAGCAGTGACATCTGCAAAGTATCACAGGTGGGGAACTTTGAAGTTTCAGTGTAAATACAAAACATGTAAAGATGAATTTCATAAAATATAATTTTTTTAATTCTAGCACTCACCTCAATAGTTTGTGCTTCTGACTTCACATTTCTATGATAGTACCTTGAAGATCAAATTCTGATCTAAACAATGAACAGAGGAGCCAGGCCAAAATCTTACTTACTGACTCTGTATATTGATTGATTTTCATACTACCTGTCTAGGATGAGGCATTTTATTCACTAAATTTATGGTTAGCCGGTAAAATTTCAACAAATTTTGAGTGTTTGGAGGGACGGTAGGTCTAAATTTGGAAAATTTTGAACTATAGAATTTAAAAAAATCTTTGAATTGTTTTCAGTTTTACATAATAATTTATTTACCTTAAAGTAAGAAAAAAAAATGTACATTTGAAGAATGGAATCCACAGCATTCAGCAGTAACAACTTGATGGATATGTAGCCACAGCATTTAAACACTGTGTTGAATGTCAATTTGTTCACATCAGTATTTTTTATTGTGACTGTTTTTTTCCTATAAAAGCCATGCTTTGTAAGAAGCCCAGATGTGAAGTACAGAATAATAAAACCAAAAGAATACCTAAGAGATTTGTAAAATTTCTATAATGTTGAAGTAATTGAAATTATAATGTATTCTCTGACAATAACTTGAAATTCGTTTTTTATACCTAGTGACTCATAGGACCCATAAAAAGAAAAAGGACAGAGACAAGAATATGATTTTAGTGTATTCTGGACGTTTTGAGGTCCGGTACCTACTAATTTGAGCACAGACATTACAGTGTCATGAAATTATGAGTCTGAAAATGTGTGACATGATTGGAGGATCTAACTCTAAAATATTAGTTTATGTCAACAAGTTTCCTATCTTGATAATATAAAAAAAATTAGAAAAAAATTAAACTCATAGGTAGCAAGGGAAAGAAATAATAAGAATTAGGGCAATATTGAATGAAATAGAAAATGTCAATAAAACCAAAAGTTGGATATTTGTAAAGATCAACAGAATTACCAAAATTTTAGCTAGATGCACTAAGAATAAGACAAGACTGAAATTACTGAAAAGTCAGACATGAAAACAGGAACATTACTGCTAGTTCAACAATTGTGTGCTAAGATACTGAATAACCTAGATGACAAATTTCATGAAAAAAAAATCTTATCAAGACTAAGCATGAAGAGATAGAAAAATTTCAATAGACCTGTGACTAATATGGAGATGAATCAGTAATCAAAAATATCCCTAAGACATTTGATCACTTCACAGTTAATTCTATCAAACATTTAGAGAACTGATATAACATGTTAAAAAAATTATCTAAAAAATAGAAGAAAAGATAATTTTTCCAGACTCATCCTCTGTGGCCAGCATTACCTGAATACTGATATCTCTTATAAGCACTGATATAAAAATCATAAGCAGAATCCTTGCAGTCCAAATTTAATAGCATAATAAAAAGCTTATACATCACAACCAAATTTTATTTACTTCTGGATGCAGGGATAATTCAACATATGAAAATTAGTTTAATAAGGTACATTAACAATGTAGAAAAAATGCACATGCTCATCTGAATTGATGCAGAAAAAAATTTAATAAAATTTGACACTTTCATGATAAAAGCACTCAAGAGACTACTAATATAAGGAAACTACCTCAACATAATATAATTTTAGAAATTGTGCCTAGGTATGTAATAAAAAAAGGCGTACATGTACATATTGCAAGGGAGATGCAAGATAATCTGTTTATAGATAATATGGTATTTTACATAGAAAAACCTAGTTTCTACAAAGTAAGCAATCTAAAATGGAAATTATGAAGATAATTTTGTTTAGAATGGTATAGAAATATTTAAGAATTACTTTAATCAAAAAAGTTGAAGTATTGCAGAATGAAAACTTCATGGCATTGCTGAAAACAATTAAATAGACATGAATAAATGGAAAATTATCCATGACTTGAAAGTTTAATATTTTAGGATGTCTGCACTTACATAGTACCATATGCGCTGCAATCTATATTAAAAAATTAATGACAGCATTTTTGTTTGTTTGTTTTTGAAATAGGAAAGTCCAGCCTACAATTCTTATGGTTCTGAAGGGTCCCTGAATAGCTAAAATAATTTTGGGAAAGAACAAAGCTTATCCTTTAATTACTTATACTTTTATTTCATTTTTTTAGTAAATTTTTGTGGTAAATTCTTTTTTGTACTAAATTTTGAAATTTACTACAAAACTACAGTAGTTAGGACACTGTTTGATTCTGTTTTACTCTCTACTTTGTAGAGACAGATATATAGACCAATGTCATGGAATGGAGTCCAGAGATAATCTTTTAAATAGTTGGTCAAATTATTTTCTACAGGAGTTCCAGAATCACTCAGTGGAGAAACAACAGTCTTTTCAACAAGCAGTGCTGGGAAACTGGATAGCAGTTTGCTAAATGAATTAAATTGGACCCTTATTAGATACTACATGTAAAAATTAACTTAAAATGTTAAACATCTAAGTGTAAGACATCATACTTTCCAATTCTTAGATGAAAACATCCAGGGAGATGGCTCAGTGGAATAAGCGCTTCCCTGGCAAGCATAAGGGCCTGAGTTCAATCCCCAGTTCCATTAAAAAAAAAAAAAATTCAAAGCTACACGGCCTTGATAATGATGTCTTAAATAAAACATCAGAGGCACAGACAATAAAATACACAGGTTTTTGAAAATTTAAGTTTGTTCATCAAAAGACAATATTAATAGAGTAAAGGACATTACACAAAATTTGAAAAAAGCTTTGCAAATAAGGGATCAATATCCAGAATGTGCAGAGAACTCCTAAACAAAAATACCTGACTCAAAAAATGGGTATATGATTTGAGCAGACATTTTTCCACAGGTGGTATACAAATGGCCAATAAGTACATCAGAAGATGCTCAACAGTATTTAGGAACATGTAGCTCAAGCCTACAATGAAAATCACCTCATATTCATTAGAATAGCAACTATATATATTTTGAAGAAAAGCAGGTGCTGGCAGTGGTAGAATTGGAGCCTTTGTTCATTGTTGGTAAGAATATAAAATAGTATAACCACTATTGAAAACAATATTGCAGTTCCTCAAGAAACTCAAAATGTTATCTAGCAATCTCCCTTCTAGATATATATTCAAAAGCTAAAAGCAGGATCTCACAGAGATGTTTCCTCATATTTGTAGCAACATTATTTATAATAGCTAAAATGTAGAAGCAAGCTAAGGATATATCAGGGGATGATTGGATAAGCAAAAACATGTATATGCATAATGGAATATTGTATTCAGCCTTAAAAAGGAAGAATTCTGACATAGGCTACCGTGTGATTGAACTTTCAGGACTTAACTCAGATGAACCAATCACAAAAAGACAGAAACCACATGATTCCATTTACTTGAGAGCCTTAGAATAGTCAAAATGTAGATTTGCGGTTTCCAGAAGCTGGGTGAGAGAGAGAATAGGAATTGTAAGAATGGGTGATGACAATGTTTGTAGAGTATTATAAATTTGTTTAGTAACACCAAACTATGCTTAAAAATGGTAAAGGATTAATTTTATGTTATATATATATTTCCACAATAAAACAATTAGAAATAATTTAATGAGTTTCACCTTAGGAATAATTCTGATGTAAATATAATTTATTTATAAGTGAAACGAGTAGTTTGATATGAATTCATGGTAGAAAGAAAACAAATGTGTTAGTTTGTTTTTGAAGGGTTGTTTATAAGTCGATTATAGTGAGATTACTATCATTCAGGGAGTGGAGAAAGGGGATTTTACTTATTAGTTAAGTTCAAACACATGCTTGTTGGCCTCTTGTAGTCTTATTTGAGTACTAAGAATTTGTAGATTTTTATAATTTGGTTACTTCATAGTAACTAAAGTACATGGTTAGTGATCATGCTAACCAGTGTTGCTACCATTTTGTTAACAATGATAGGTTTCTCAGTTTATACCTTGGTAAAGTATGTAAGAAATGATAGAGAAACAGAGGCCTTTTTTTTTTTTTCTTCTTTTTCAGAGTCCTTAAAATGGAATGAAATCTGGGTATAGTTTTATGGAACTTCACACTAGAGAATTCTGGATGTTTGAGGTCTGCTTTATGTTGTGCTTATAGAAAAAGGCAGAAGAGACATCAGTTTTTTTAGGGGTTATTGTTAACAGATATGAAGGAACATAGGCTTGCAGTGGGAATAGCAGTTTATTGAAATCGAGTTGAGGCTAAAATCTTGTTTTCAATGCAAATATTGTTGAGCATGTAACAGTATGCTCAGAAACCTAAGGTATACTTTACCTTTGCATTACAGTCCTGTAGGAGTATTTCAAAAACTGTGAGAGAGAGTTACAAAAAAGTTTTCTGAGAATGTATGGACACAATGTCCTTAAAGAGAGATGTAAACAGGTAGACAGACAGGAGAAGAAGAAGAGAAATTCAAGGTAAAGGCTTTCACCTGTAAATGCTCAATTCTTTAGTATCTGTTTCTGAGTATCATGAAGTTTGCTGGTATATGACAAATACAAACAGTTTGTTCAAATGAGAATTTGAAACTGTTTCCTGAAGGCATTGTTCCTTTAAGATTGTAGGAAGTTGTTTATAAACAGAGAATAATACAATAACAAATCATTTTTTTCTGTTTTTAGAATTGGATCAAGACTATGGATTGGTAGGTGTTTTTATCAACCAATGAAACTTAGTTCATCACCTTCAATTCATGTTAGAACATGGTTGTTTGGTAGGTTTTCTAGGGAATATTACAATTGTGGACTATCTTCTTTTGACCAAATATGTATGTGGCTGTTGCCTTGACTTGTGTTCAGCCAATGCAAATTTATTTTAATGTTGCTCTATTTCATCTTTAATAAGGCAGGCAAATATTCTAATAAAAAAACTTTAAAAAATTTTGTATTAAGTCAGTGCTAAACATGTATTTGAAACTTTGGGAAAAGGCATTTTGCAGGTTCATAAAGCTAGCTATAAATAAACAAAATTACCCTAACAGATGTGTAATGGGATAAAATTAAGATATAGCAAATGAGTGAGAAAAGAGAATTATTATTTTTGCAATTTAAAATTTTTAGTTTGGATTATACTCCATTTTGAATTTTAAGTTTTTTATTCTTACTGTTTTAAAGACTGTTCTTATATTTTCCTTAAAACTATTACTAGAGCTTTTAAAATACATTAACAAAAACATTGAACAGACTAAGACTATATTAGATACTTTCACACCTACAAAGATAAAGAAAACTTCATTATCTGGAATATAAAAATTTAACTATAAAAAATGTATTAGCACTGTAATAGTGATATGAACAAAATAGCTTGGGGATACAGAAAGGAATGATTAATTCTGTTAGAATGGTTTGGACATAGCATTTGAACTGGTCCTTCAAGGAGGAATATAAAGTTGCCTGCATGCAAACAGGTTTGAAATTCCATGAGAAGAAAAGAGCACGACATTCCTAATAGTATTCTCCTGTTCTGTACCCCCCCCCGCAAGAAAAGGTAATCTAATTTTTAATCATAGCCTTTGATACATTGTGAGCAAAAAAGTTTATTAGAGGATTGTTAGGGATGGATTAAAATGAAGAGGTGTTAAAGTGGATGTATGTGATTCCTTTGATAGCAAGTTTTAGCAAATAGAACAGAAAAACTGAGTTGTTTCTTGAGGAACAAATTATTACAAACTCAGAATTCTAAGGAGCTGAATCAGTTGTGTCAGCTTATTTGTAATAGCAAATATGTTGACCTTAAGTGTTAAAAGCATGTGTGCAAGATTAGTTGATGCAGGACAGAAGATTCTTAAATCCAATAGCGTGGGAAGAAAATCCATTTTCTCATTAACTGGAAGCTTGTTAGTGTAAGGGAATGAGAGAAATTCTCAGTTACATAATCCTGCTTAAAAAGACAGGGACAGTGGGACTATTTTCTGTTGATCCTTCTGTTCGGAAGATACCCTCACAGGAGAAAGCTTACAAAGAGGCTGCCTGACACACTTGTTTATTAAGATGTGTGATGGTCAGTGGATGGCACCATGCTTTTGACATGTTTATTGCTCCTGCTGATTTGCTGACTTTTCATTGTCATCTCATGGATATATTAAGACCTTCTGGCATGCTAATATCCCAAGAGCTTTTATCCCTGTAAGATGTGTTCTTTAAGGTCTAAGTGTGCAGACTCTCCCCAGTTAGCTCTTCTCTCTTTCTCTTAGTTCATGCTTCACAAATGAGAGATTGTTCTTGGGGGGGGGGGGCGGTGCAGAAGCTTTCATCAGATCCCTTGTCAGTAGAAGACCATGGAAGAACAATTAGTTAATGTTTCACACAATTAAACACAAAACAAAATGAACAAACAAATGAGCTGGGCTGGGGATAGCTCAGCAGTCTAACCTGGCAAGTGTAAGGATCCAGGTTCAATCCCTGGTATCACATGCGTGCTATCTTGGGAACCCTGGGAGTGTTGTGCCAGCCACCAAAACTGGGCATGGTGGCATGTGCCTGTAATCCCAGCACTGGATACACTGAGACCAGAGGATCACTTGGAGTCTGAACAACTGCATAGCAAAACCCTGTTCCAAATGAAAAAATGAAAAAAGTTTTTAAAAAGATTATTTCTTTGACATTTTTCTGTTCATACATACCTTTGTGTGAAAATAATTCACTAGTTCTTGTTTTTTCAATGTAACAGTTGGAAATGGAATTTCTTCATCTAATAGTACTGGTTCTGGATACATTATAGAATTGTGAAAATATAGAATTGCGAAAAAGTCCATGTAAAGTGTCTAGAAAATTGTAACTATTCAATAGTTACTGTTGTCACTGTATCAGAACCACCACCTCCTTTCATTGTAAATGCTCATTTCTACCTTTTTCTTTTTTACATCAGAGCCATTACTAGATTGATACCCAGTGCTAGCCAGTTGGATGTCCTCAGGAACTTAACTGGCGAATAAAGTTTAGGACAGAGAGTTTTTTTTTTTTTTTAATACTGTATTTTGTGCGGAGTCTCACTGTGTACCTCAGAGTCATAGTGATTTTCCTGTTTTTAAGCCTCCCAGCACTGGGATTATAGGTGTGCACCACCACGACTGGACTGGGTCTCTGGCTTAGTGTGCCTAGGAGCAAAGCCAGTGTAGCATCAGAGAGGTAGTTGATCCAGACTATATATTCTTAGGCTGCGGAGACGCTGCACACAATTTCCACACCGTGATTATAAGGCATTTTAGTGGAGATTATGGAATTACTAAAGTTATTCCTTGCAAGGAATGGTCTTAGAATTTTGTTGAGAGGATAAAATCACATTGGAAGAAATACAGAATAGTTACTATATTTCATCAGTTCTAAGTTTTTCCCCCACATTTTTGTATTTATGTGCATTTTGAAGTTAATGTGTATTTTAAGTGTCATGTTACAGTTTAATTGGCTCTATTTTTTTTAGTGGCACAAAAATAATTAATGACACATTAGATTTGATGAAATCTGGTAAAAGCTTAACTATGTGATACTCATAAGAATGTTAGTGAGAACCTAGCAAAACAAGCGAGGACCTATGAGGAAGTTGGGTTCTTGCGGAGTCTGTGGCTATAGTACAGTATAATCTTGTGATGCTACTTCTGAGTGGCTTATAATCATTTGCATGTATCTGCAGTACCGTCTACCTGCTTCTGTTTAATTTCAGGCTCAAGTTTCTCATTTAGATTATTTCGTGAGCTCCCCAGTCTGGCTTCCCTAACATCCTTTGAAATCCACTGTGCCATTAGAAGAATAGTTTAGATATTATTACTGCTTTTCTCAAAAATCTCTAAAAATTGTGGATCTGTTATTTGTTGGTTTTTTTGGAAAGTAAAACATTCCTTAATTTTTTATTCTTGATACCATTAGTACAATTTACAGGGTATTATACCTGATGTAAGAAAAAGAAAGAAAAAGACAAAGCTACAACAGATAAGACTCCAAGAATGTGCGTCTGATTTACACTACATTGCACTATCACTAGCTGCACTTTTTGCAAACTGTGGCTATGACAGTCCTGAACCAGAAGGGTTTCCTGTTTAAGCTGCAGTAACTATTCTGACTATGGATCATTGTTACTTCTGTGGCAGATTTTTACTGCTCCTTTAATGCATTTGGGATGACTGTCTCAAAGTAACTTGCAGTTGTCCTGACAACTCTTCGCTCTCTGTCCTGCTAAGAACTATCCCTTTTCTGTTTTATTAAACTTCTGCTACCATATCCACCCTACCACCACCAGTTCCATAATCACCACCATAGGAACTGCCAGAGCTTCTTCCACTAAAACTTCCCCCCATTCATGGGTCCATAATTTGGCTACTGTTGTCCACCATAATTTCCAAAATCATTATATTTCCCACCACCAACAAAATTTCCTCCTTTGTTGTAACCATCATATCCTCCTCCACCACCACTGTATGCACTACCCTGGTTTCCATATCCTGGTTTACCAGCAAGCCAGGCTTTTTTTTTTTTTTGGTACTAGGGACTGAACTCAGGAGCCCCTGAGCTACCTCCCTGGCCTGTCTATAATTTGATCACCATGTTAAAGTGGATAATGTGGCCGAGCATGAATGGGGAATATGTTCTGGTGCAACTGCTGAATTTTCTGTGTGCTAGGCAGTTTTTTCTGTCCCAGGTTCTCAACTTTGCTGAACTTACTTTCCTAATAGTAAGATTGTAATTGTTATCATTGTTCATCTCAAGAAGTCATACTTTTGGCTAATCTCCTTGTAAAGTGTCTGTTGTATGACTGATATTTCACAAATATTTGTTTTCTGAGTTTTATCACCTGTAAAAGAGTTGATAATTTGTTTTCCAGCTCACTTGGTATAGGATTACTCCAGTGATCAATGGAAATAATTTTTTTATATTTTATTTTATTGTGAGACAAATATCAATGATACAGTTTCAAAGCTGATTAATAGGATGATTTCAATAATTAATACTTTTTACATTCTTACCTTCCTAGTGGTTATCCTGCAAGAAGCAGACAGGATATCCTGTCCAAACACTATTAGTAAAAATCTTTCTTCTCATAGAATTAAGCAAAAGTAGCTGCATATCTGTCCTAACTATTCTGTATCCACAAATATAAAATGGTCCTTCCTTTGTATACCCTTTTTTATTTAGTCCTATCAGAGATGGGTATTCTATTGGCATTCAATTATATAGATGCTTGAATTCAGCAAAGCACTCCAATACAGTCCAGCAGTCCACAATAGTAGTGGGTTATTCACAGAAGTTGTTGACTAGAGCCTTTTACACCTCAATATATTAATATGGCTTTACTTTATATACCTCATTTTTATACTTTTGTGCTGGATGGTTAAGACCAATATAAAGCATGACCTTTATAACAAGAAATATAACTTTTGTATCTGATAAGTATCAGTTAAGTCCCCTCAGTATTTGTCCTGTAACCCTGTACCTCACTTTGTAGATTCTTTGTCAGTATCAGCCATGTGGATGAGTCACGGCCATTGCTTGACCAATTTGCTCTCTGTGAAAGCTTGAGAGAAAGTTTTCTCTCCATGTGACTCTCCTTAGGCATGTTATACTTCATCATCGATGGAAATAATTTATGTGAAAGTACCTTTACTTTTGGCTAGGGCTCATGTCAAATACTGTGGTACATCAGAGAGACATTCTAGTCTTTTTATGCTCTGTCTCTAAGCTTTATTTCTAGATTAATTTATTTAAGCAATTACTAATTAATTGTATTCTTTTCCAGTTTTCCTGTAGAACAGTTTTCTCTAACTGCATCTCCTCTAAACTCTTCATCTGCACTTGTTTCAGTTCTGCTGACAGTGGAATGCTTAAATTTCTGATTCTACTAATTACATACTCCCAGTGCTATTGAGACCTATCACTTTTGCTGAATTCATGAAAACTGCCAAATCTTCACAATTAAAATAATAATCTCAGTTTTTATCCTTCCTATTATCTTTGTTCCCTTTCTACTGTGTGTTCAGAAAGATATCTAAAAAGGGTTTATTGGAAGATGACTGTTGAATTATTTTACTCAGAAATACTGTGACATTGATTAAAAAAGAGATGCATATCCAAATGATAAAATAAGAGTTGTTGTTTTAATTTATGCTAAATTTTATGTCCATTTGTCTTTCGTTTGAATCATATATTTTAAGGCTGAATCCCTTCCTACCTGTATCTAACTTATAAGGTTAAGCACATGCTTATATAACCAGAGGCCTTTGTTTGTATATTACTTAGATTACATGATTGTTTGGCTATGGCTCAGGAATAAAACACATCTCTTATTGATTGGATAGGCATCTTTTTGTTTTATTCTTTTTGAGAAAGGGTCTTGTTCCATAGTTCAGGCTGGCGTTGACCTTACTAAATATCCCGACCTGGCCTTCCACCCATGGCAATCTTCCCTTATCTTTTGTGTGTTTACCACCTAAGAAGTACAATTATTTAAGCTAATTACTAGCTTACACATTTTTCATTTAAGGTACAGGGAGGTAGTTAATGTAATTTCTTTTTCTGAGACATTTATGGAAATGTTTAAATTATTGCTGTTTGGGTTTGATCATAGCTTTGGTATGAATTTCAAGTACTTTGAGAATTAAAGGTCATAATTTTCCAAAGGAATGTAGAATCATACAGAAACAAATAATAAACTCCTTTCTATAAAGCTATTTTCAGTGATAGTATCAAAATATATGTGTGCTTTAAAGAGGTTGTTGCTACTTTAGTTTTTCTGGAGTCTTATATTACAGAAACCTGCTTATTCTGCAGCACTCGTTTTGCTGCATACTCAGAAGCTTTAAAGGTTAGAGAGTAGAAAGAAAGTGATCATTGTCTTAAACCCATGCCTACTGGATTATTTATTTCCCAGCCTCCTTAACTTCCTACTACAATATAAGGCTAGAATTTAATGAACCTTGACTTTGATGTGGGTATGTGTCAGATATTTTACATATGTTATATCATTTAGTTCTCAGAATAATCTCTAAAGTGAAAGGTAGATATTGTTGTAATCATTTACATATTATAGGCTCTGAGAATTGAAGTAAGTTTTCTGAGATGAATTAGGCTAAAATGGCAGATCTTCTATTCAGATTCATCCATGTTTGACTACAAATTAATACACACCTGACATAGTTTTCTCTCATTAAACTTCTAGCTTATTGGCCATTGCTATGTTGTGTCTTGAGTACATACAAAAGTACCAGACCATGTTTGTAACCAGTATTGAAATCACATACTTGTGAAACAATTGGCGAATATTTAACTTATTTACACACTTGGTCTGTACTGTAATGCGGCACCGCACTTCTTCTGTAATATTCTGTTAGATGAAGTACTGTTTTTGCCACCTGACTAGGATGTTCAGTTCATAATTTATGAAATTATATTTTTTGTTATTTATTTATTTATTTTATTTTTTAAAAAATTCCTTTATTTATTACAGTGTCTCGCTACACATTACGGATTCTTTTTTCGCGGGGGTGGGGTGTGAGCTCAGCCGGCCCTGCGGGGAGGGGCTGGCATGGCATGTGGTGCTGGGGCTCGAACCGCGGTCCCTGGGAGGCGCTCTAGACCGCTGAGCTATCTTGCCAGCCCTGTTATTTATTTATTTTTTGCTGTATCGGGGCTTGAATTTAGGACCTTGAACTTGCCAGGCAAGTGCTTATTCTAGTGAGCTATCTCCCCCAGCCCCTAATTATTTCTCTTTTAAATAATTATCCTTAAAATGTTTTAGTTGAATTAAAAGTTCTTTAATGTTATATAAATGTGGATCCAAATACTTATTTAACATTTTGTAAAGACAAATAACCTAATAATTCAGCAAACCTTCACTGATAGACAAATGTAAGCTGAGCACTATGTTGGATACCAGAGGTTATGTGGGTGGTAGAAATGAAGTTATAGAGAACATGCTGTTAATGAATATAGAGTCTGACAGTAAAAAAAAAAGTTCTTAAGAGTTGTTTTAATTGAAAAGAAAAAGTTAAAATTGTAGTCTTTTAAATTGAGCCACTTAGTTAATGTCCCTATGTTATGTCTCCCTCTTCCCCGAGAAATAAAGACTAGTAAAACTCCTTGCAGAGAAATTGTTAAATTAAATATGGGACTATGCCCAGAACTATATCTGGCACATATTAAATGATTAATGATTGTTTGTCTAATAGTAAAAATAAATAACACATTATTTCTATTATCTAGTAAAGCAGTGTCAAGATTTAAAATGGGATTTTATGCACTATGAAATTGGACATTTGTTTTCATATCCCCATTTTGCTTTAAACTTCTGTCTGTACTTCATTAAGTAATGCAGTTTTTCAGCTCTAAAATGAAAGCAACCACACTAGAACACAACATCTACCTCTATATTGATAATTAAGGTTTTTTTTGTTCTGTGAAAAATAATATCTACGTAAAGTTATTGTTTATTGCCTTCAAATGCTTTTACATTTAGATGGCCTGTATAAAACCAAAAATACTTGGAAAATGAGCAAAAACATCATAAACATATTTTTGAGAAGTCTTTGGATATAGGAAAACATCTGTGGGTGTTGGAATTCCTGTAGCTTTCTACACAGAGTCATACTTACCAGGGGATCTATCACAGCTTTTCTACTTGAGAATTGATAGAAGTAAAACTGAGCTATAGCAGAAAGATGGGCTGCTCCTGTGACAAAGGCTGGTCTTTGTGTCCATTTGTATAAAATGTTGCTTGTTGTAAGTTCTTTTTTTCTCAACAGGAATAGAATGAAATTTCTCCTTTCAGACAATCAATGATTTCTTTTAGTTCTTATTGCTTTTTTGTGAAGTTACTAGTACTAAGTATTACATAAATAAAGTTATTTTCTCTTGTTAAGATCAAGTAATAATGTAAAAAAGTTTTGAGCTTTCTCTTGCTTCACAGTTAACTATATAAAATTTTTGTTGTCTCAACTGTTCATTTTATGCATTATTATTTAAACTCTAAAGGTTATATTGATTAACTTTACATATTAAATATATTTCTGTGAAGAGTCCTATGTTTTTACTATAAGAAAATAAGCTTAATTTTGAAATTGTGTTTAAATGATCACTAATGTATAAAATGCTGTAAGGTAGCATTAAAATGCCAGGAAACTTTATTAAAATTAAACTACTATGTTCAGTCACATATTTTCACCCTTCTCTGATCTATTCTTGAATTGCAATTGAAATGTCAAAGAACATAAAATTTAAGTATACATCTGTTTCAGGATTGCTATCACAAAATATTAAATATTAAACATTAATTTATTTCATGCTGCTGGTAAGTCACAGTGATTCAATATTTAATGAAGAATAGTGTATTCTTGATGATTTCTATTTTCTGTTATAGAACTCTGTGTTAATTTATCCTAGATTAATAGGCTTTGTTCTGCTAGTTTTATGAATATACCTATTTCGGATGTAATCTTCATCTGAATATTATAACAAAAAATTCTAGAACTTTTGAAAAAATACCTTTGATTCTTATATGAAAGAAAAATATAATCAGGACAGACCTCATTAGACCTAAATGCTTTGACCCAGTGATAATTTTAATATATGCAGTGAAATGCCAGGATAAATCAACCTAAAAAGAGCTGCTTTTAAATAAAATGAATAAATTTTAGGACTGAATTAGAGAGAAATCTTTAGCAGAATACATTTATTTCATTATATTTTAGAGTCAGTGAAACTATACATATATTTGCTTATTCCATTTAATATCTGTGTTACCTAGGATGTCACTAATCTCTTTAAAGTTTAGGTTGTTTTAAATCTCTGAAATGGGTGGGTGCTTGTAGTGTGCCTGCAGTTGTACCTGACACTTAGACAATGCTAGATAAATGTCATGTTTTATTATGATATATGCTATTTATGATCAGCTCTGTAGTGGGTCAGAGAAAGAAGAAAAATATACTATTGAAAAATCAGTCGACGTAGTACATTGTTTGAAGGGCATGTGAGGGACGCAGGCTGTGTTGTTGAACTTGGGGTATACTCCATCCAGAGTATGATACTCTGTGTAAAATATTTATTTTGTTTTTGTCTATTTGGTCTACTGAGGGCCTTTATATACTCATATCCCCAGCTCTACCCCCTTATTTTCCACTTTGCCAAGTTGTCCAAGCTGGACTTAAATTTATAGTTCCCCTACCTCAGCCTCCACAGAATGTGTTTTATGTTCACAACTTGCCTATACGAAGTCCAACACGAACAACAACAACCAAAAACCCCAAAACAAACGAATAAACAAAAAACCAAAAAAACACTTCCCCTTGAAGTCAGATCAGTGGTTTCCTTTATTAGAAAAGATCGTGTGAGAGCCATTCCTCCTGCCTCAACAAGCCCAATCTAGAAACCGTCCCAACCTCAACTCAAATATGTATTTTTTGCCCCATCCACATCAGTTCTATCATACTTTTCTGTATTAGGAAATTACATCTAAAAACAACTTACAAACTTATACACAGGGTTGAATAAAACAAACTTAAATCTCACAGTATTTGCTTGTATGTATTTTTTCAAGTAAGACAGTTGGAGGGCTGGCCAAATAGCTAAGTGGATTAAAGCACCTGCAAGCAGGTGCAGGGGCCAGGAGTTTGATCTCTGGGCTTGCCTTGTCAGGGTGCACCTGTAATCCCAGCACTTGGGAAGCTGTAAACAGGAGGATCACTATGAGACCAATTTAGTAGTGAGATCCTGAACACCCTGTGGACCCTTCCTTAAAGTACAGAAAATAAAAAAAAGCTGGGTTTTAGGTTTTCATTTTGATTTATTGATTTCTTAAAACTATTATTCACTGTTGAAAGAGAGATGCCCTTTTGAAGTTTGATTTAGGACAGTTATATCTCTTATCCAGAATCCCAAATTATATTTAAAATATGTATATTAATCTGATCTGTATTTGTGGGATTCTAACTGCATGCAAAAAGCTATAAGAAATGGAGCTTAAATTGTCATTCGATTTTTACCTCTGTAGACACATAGTACTTTGCTACCATTTGGGCAGTGTTGAAGTCAATTGACTATTTCTGATGTTATCAGTTGGTTGCTTTTGTAATATTCAAGGTGATATATAAAAGTAATGATGCCTTATCGGTTTTCTATTAAGTTATCTGTTTGGTCTGCTGAAGATTTATTTTTTGAAATAAAGTATCTCTTTATGAAGTGCAAATACTATGTATCTTTACACCTAGTTTATGTGAAAAGTTGTCTGCATTATGTACTGTAGCTTTCCAGTCAGTGGAAATAATATTCTGAGCTTAGTTGTTTTCTTTAGGTAGATTTACCATGACAACCAATTTGTCAAGGAGCAGTTGAAGATGAGAGCATTGGACTATGGAAATGAAATTCTGAAGAAGTTACAGTAATTCCTGAGTGGGAATAGATTAGATAGTGTTGCCAAATGTATAGCAGAGAGAATTAGAATCTAGAATCCATAAGGAGGAACATGTGAATATAGAGAACTCCAGTTTTGAATTTTAGCTTCTGTAATAACATTTTTGAGACAGTTTTGCAGGTGTGTATGAAAGAGGAAAGGAATGCGTTTGGATTTACTTTATATGCACTTAAGATTATTAATGCACTTTATAATCATATTTTGTCAGGAGATGACTCAATTTGAAAGTAAGCTAACATGTCTTGACTGCCTAGAGGATTTGTTCTCAGAAGAAAAGAGACAAAGTTTAGTATAAAAAAGACAATATCCCCTATCTGAAGGGGAAATAACTCCTATCTGAGTTTATAAAATTTCATATCTAAAAACAGTTGATAAAGCAGATGAGCATTGAAAGGAGAGGGTAATAGAGTTAATGTGGCCATATCTCATTAATTGATAAGAAAAACGAATTTTAGAAATATGTAAGTATGTATACACTTTCTTTTCAGGGGAAAAAGAGCTATGTTTCAGTTCTAATGAGGCAGTAAATTACAAAACAACACTTGGTCTGTTAATATAGTAGCATGATGTGTAATCTTTGTATTTTAACATATATGAGATTGATTGAAATGCATATGAATGTTTAAGTAAAACATCACAGTTATAAATACACATTGTCATTATTATCCCTCACAGTACTCCTCCTTGCTTTGAAAATACTTGTCCTGTCATTCTTGCTTTCTGAAGCAATTCTGGAAGTTTTCTTTCTTGATTGTCTTTACAAGGCATAATAAAAAAATATTGAAAATGCTACTGCTGGGTACAATCCAATAGAAAGGATAGCTTATAAAATCTTTACAGTGTGTCTTCAGAATCCACTTTGTTCATGGTGTACTTCTACCTCCTCCCCAAAGTCAAAATGACAGTGTTTTGAATCAATTCAGTATCCTGAGGGAACCTTGAGAACCCAACTGCAGACAGTCATGAAAAAGGACTTTGAAAACTGCTTTAGAAAATGGCAAAAACAATGTGATAACTATGGTCAAAATAAGAACTATTTATAGGGGATTAACATCCGTTAAAGATCTTTTTTAAAAAATTTAAACTTCTGTGTGTTTTTCAGTCATACCATGTATACTTAACTAAAAAAATATTAGATGTTATTTTCCTTTTTAAAACATTTAATTATCTGGAGAATTGAAATTCAGATGTCTTTCCCTTGTATGAAATTGGTACTCTAATCATATTCAAGAATATAAATAGGTTTTTTGGTCTTGGTATGTAGTTCACGCTGGTCTTGAGTTCACTATTTAGCCCAGGCTGACATCAAACTCATGGGCAATCCTCTTACCTCAGCCTCCTGAGTGCTGGAATTATAGGCATGAGCCACCACATCTAGCTATAAATGTGGAATAGAACAAATATGGGCTTGAATTTTGGCTAAAACACATTTAATTTGAACATCTTCTCTGTGCCTCACTTTCATATTTTGTAAAATGAGGACACTAAAAATACCAACCTTGAAAACATAGCAACTTTGTGGAATGTTTTGGAGGTTAAATAAAATCATAGGCATAGCATTAATTCACATTATAAAGTACTTAATAGGTAATACTTTTTCCCCATATTTTTTGTTAATATATGTTGGTTCACTTATAAGTAACTTTTGTGCATAAACCTTCAAATTTCTTTAACCATACAAACATACATAACATAATATGAACAATTTTCCCTTTGTAATATACTTGCTTTAGAATATTAAAAAGTTTTATTTGAACATCTCCATTTATGATAATGACCTTATTGCTGCTGTTTGTAATATGAGTAGAACCCTATTATATAATAGACTCAATTAGACCATCCATACTCAATCTAGACTCTCCTTAGAGTTACTAGAACAATGCCTAATTTAATATGATTTCTATGCCTACCGTTTAATAAGCTTTTCTTCAATACAAAGAATACTATTGCACAAGAAAATCTATAGAATAAACCGAAGCTTCATGTTCATTTCTTTCTATGCTATGCCTTTGCATATAGCACACACATTTTTTATTCATTTTTATTTTTATTAGTTTATAATTTCATCATTTGTAAAGAATTGGGACATGTACATAATGTATTTTGATTCTTTTTTTACTCTCACCTCTTATTTCAAGTTTTTTGTTATTATTCCTGTTGTTGGTCTCAAACCATAGTAAAGAAAGTAATCAAGGAAAAAATTTAAGTTGAAACTTTCTCAATAACTATCAGCAATAAAAAAGTTGAGAAGAAAGGCTAAAATTATAAGCTTACTCCAGTTCATGAATTTCAATTACCCTTGCTTACCCATAGTGTATTATTCTAATTTCACAATGAAGTATAAAGTTGTGAAGTTGATATATTGTTTTTTTAATTAATTTTATTGAAAAACAAATAGCAATGAGACAGTTTCAAAACCAGTTAATAGGACAGTTTCAATAATTAATACATTGCATATTGTATCTTCTAGCGGTTATTCATTGTATAAGATGCAGACATGATTTCCTGTCCAAATACTGTTAGTAAAAGTTTTTTTCTCATTGAATTAAGAGAAAATACCTGTGTATTTATTCTATTTTGTATATACAGATACCTAATGGTCCTTCCTTTGTATCCCCCTTTTTTTGGTTTACTTTTGTTTGATATGTGTATTACATTGCCATTTAAATATTGTAGATGCATGAATTCAGCAAAATAATCTAATATAGTCCAGTAGTCCATAATGGTAGTAGGTTATCTGTAGGACTAGCAGTGTCAGAAGTTGTTGACTTGGGCTTTTTACAGCTCAGCATATTAATATGTTTTCACTTTTTATACTTTTCTGCTGGGTGGTTAAGACCCAGATAATGCAAGACCCACATAACAAGATAAGTAACTTTTGTATCTGATAAGGCCAGTCATGTCCCTCAGGATCTATCCTGTAACCCTGTACTGTTTGCAGATCCTTTGTCAGTGAATGATTCATGGCCATTGCTTGACTAGTTTGCTCTCTGCACACACACATTTTTAATATCAGAATGTTACTTTGTTTTATAAAACATGGCTATCAGTCATAATTGTACACTAACTACTTGTGAATTGAAGAACGTTTTTCACTAAGTGCCACGTTTATCAGGTAATCCTGGCTAATCCATCTTAATTGAATCCTATCTTGATCATGGTCTCTTCTATAATAGGTGGCAACATGATTAATTCTTGTCTTGTTCTTTGTGGGCATACTACTCTGGGGACTGGTGCAGTCCCATATTCCAAAACAAAGGGAGTAATTTTATATATAGAGAAAGGAAAGTATGTAGTTACCTGATTTGGCCTTTACCTGAATTTGATCTTAAGTGGGTACACACCCTGATTTTTGGTCTTTTGTATATTACAATTATTGATAATATAAATACTTTGTTTTCAAAATTGTATCTCTCTCTTGGGTTAGCCTATCTCATCAATATTAATGCTTTGAGTTGAATGAGAATGCTAAACTATTGTGTAATTCATATTGGGCACAGGTGGTGACATGATCTTAAAAAGGTGAAGGTCCTAAATCCCTTATGTTATTATCCAGAAACCCTCTCCTTTTCTAATTATTTAACCATTTGTTATCTGCCTGCTTAAAAGATTGCTCTTTACTTTTGTCTGGTCTCTTACATGTGATTGAAATCTTATCACCAAGTTTTGTTTCAGCAGTGAAGCTGCAACTTTGGTTCATTTCTCATTTGGATAATAAATTGTTGAGAGAAATGTAGTAACTTAATTGACACATTATTTGATAACCTCTCTAGTTTTTAAATGCTGGAATGGCCTGTTCTTTTTTTGTTTTATATCCTTTTTAAGTGGTTAGTTTATATGTTATATCAATGAATATATTTTCAGGCTGCATAGTCAGGTTGCCTGGTCAGACTTTGCTGGAGTAGTCTTTTGTCACAGATTATAACCAGATTAAGAAGTCTACAGCCTTCTTTAAATTTAGCTGGCTACTTGTTTTTGTAAATTAAGTTTTACTGGAGCACATACAACATCACATTATAGATCTTGTGGTAACCAAACATAAGTTTTAGGAGAAATGCTGAATCATTGAAATTGTTTCAATCATTAAGTAAAGAAGAGCTGAAACCAAATGGTTTGGCATGACTGGGGACAACCCAGAATTGTGTAGCTCTATTCGGGCATATTTCAGTTTTGTTTGAAAACTGAAGTTCATTTGTTTGTTTGTTTATTTATTTATATATATATTTATTTTTAATGGAACACTTCATGAATTTGCATGTCATCCTGTGCAGGGGCCATGCTAATCTTCTCTGTATTGTTCCAGTTTTAGTATATGTACTGCCACAGTGAGCACTGGAAGGTATTTTCTTTGTAGGTATGATATGTACTACAATTTTAGCAAAGCCTTTGTGTTCATGGACCAATTTTATTTTAAAGTCATAAACCCAGAGCTAAGTTTTACCCTTTGGATTATAATGACTCACCTTGCTACTGCATGAAAGTCTTTAGTGTCAACTTACTCTTCCAGCAGTGGTCTATACCATATAACTTCATTCTCCTATTAGAGCCACAACCATTTGCCCATCATGGCATGTTAATTTTGACACTTTGTGTTGAAAGTGGTACACACAAACTCATGCTAGCTTAATGAGAAGACAATTAATAGATCCTCAACATTTTATAGGAGCAGGTGAATTCTCTAGTGGCCCAAACTTGTGGGCCAGCTCGTTAACTAGAATACTACTTAGATGTCATTGCTCCTCTAGTTTCCTGTCTCTCTGTCTCTGCAGAACATGTACATTTTAATATGTTCCAAAGTATTTAGGTTACTAGTTTTTATTCTTTTTAAATGTCACTTGATCTGATAAAAGTAAAAGGAAAAAGGAAAGGTAATATCTGCTAAGTTTCTCCAGGAATTTTACAAAGTATGGGTCCTTGATCTCTGACCATAGCAGAATTTCTGAAATTCTGAATCATAAATGATCCCTGAGAGGCAAGTTACCATATAGAGATGGATGTATTGCCTCTTCTGATAGCATAATTAAAGACAAGAAAAACTTTAGCATTTTTCATATCATTGAAGTATCATATTTGTGTGTTTTCAGAATATTTCAGGGGCTTAAAAAATAGCTTGGCAGTCTAAGTGCCTGCCTGGCAAGCACAAGGAGCTGGGTTTGATCCCTGTTACTGCATGCCATGCCAGACCTGGAACCCCAGGTATGGTGGTGCACTCCTGTAATTGTAGCACTGGGGAGGCTGAGACAGGAGGATCACTGTGAGTCTGAGCTGCATAGCGAGACCATGTACCAAATAAATAAATAAATGATTTTTTTAAAAAAGAGTATTTCATAAATACTATTGAAATGGAGTCAGTATAAGCCCAGTTCAAGGTATAACTAAAAATTTTCTCATACAGAAAAATGGTATGACTACACAGTAAAAGAAGATATATTTAAAGTACAAACAGGAAACACTAGAAAAAAATCCGGTGAAAGCTGTATCAGGAATACTTTCTCTTCTTTTTTTATGGTACTGGAAAATATGCAGCACAAAGAACTGTGATTATATATGCATAAGAGCTTTCATGGTATATATTTTATATCTTCCAGAAGAAACCATTATAGCATCTTTCACTGTCAAATTGAATTAGCTGTGTTACATATCATGGATGCATTTAAAACTATTTTGCCATTAATTAGAAGGCATTTAAAATACTATAAGGGAATATAGTGTATACTACCATTGCTTTCAATTTGTTCTTCTGCATGCATCAAATCCTATTTGTAAGGTAGCATTATTCTAAATGAATGAATGAAAATAATGTAGAAAATTAGGGATTTTTTCATATTCATTACTGGAAGCCTCATTGTCTTTAATAATGTAAGCCAGCATTTGAGAATTAAAATGTCTAATGTGAAGACAGTCCCAGGATGCATTATTAAAACAAAGTCACTTAAAAATGAAAGGTGCAGTGAATGTACATTAAGTGTACTTGGACTTTTTCAGTGTGGGAGATGAATAACTGATTCACTATAGCTCATCCTTGTGTAGTGTATCTTTTGAGTCTAAGAAAAGGAGAGGAGAGTGCTTTGTGATATTTCCTACCTGTAAGAAATGATAATGAAATAAAAATGTTTTGCATGGAAACCAATTAGCAGCATATCTTTGTTTTTATTTATAAGAATCACAGTGTAAATTTGTTTAGCCTGAAACAAATACAAGAGTAGAAATAAGATATTTAGAACTTTACAGTTTACAGAAGAGTGATTTACAAAACTTGGCTCTATCAAAAAGGAAAATGTCAGTTGCATCCACCTAGCCAGCAAAATTATTTATAAAAATGGAAACAAATTTAAATATTGCTTCTGAGGCATTTATATTAATCTCCTTCCATAAATCTCTGTTGTGTAAAGCTTATATACCTCATGAGAAGGTTATTAAATAGTGAATAGCAGGGGGCAGTCAGATTATCCTATTAATGCAATACTTCTAAGATTTATTTAACTATTTTAAAAACTATAATTCTCATACTTCCATAATACTAGCAATTTAGATTATCTTCCAAAGTTAGATGCAGTGATGACCATGAGCATATTGTTCACATAAATTTGGTTAATGAATATGGTTGTTACCATTATTAAAAATAAAAAGACAAAATTTAAACAAAAGCCCTTCAAAGTTTTACTTTGTTTCTCCACAGATTTTGAGGTGGGGAGATGGAGTCGCACTTTGTTGTCTAAACTGGGCCAAATTTTTGGACTCAAATAGTGTTTTGCTTGGCATGGTGGCCTCTGCATATAATCTAACACAGAGGAGGTACAGGAACTCTTAATATATATGGTTCCTTTTTTTATATTTAATTTTCTTTGAAACCATAGGTCTAGGTAAAATCTGCTACAGTATTCTGTTGAATATGTAGTTCTCTGGATATACATTATGAATTTAACTATCAACAATATGCATATATTTATTCAAATTTATATTGATAACAGGCTATATTTTAACATATTTTAGCTTAGAATGGGAAGAAGTATGCTAAGTCTGTTAAAAATCATCATTTACTTCCAAATAAAGAAAAAAAAAATATAGCCATTTCCTGAGCATGTCGTTGCATGCCGGTAATCACAGCTATTGAAGAGGCTGAGACAAGAGAATCACAAATTCAAAGAATTTAGTGAGAACCTCTGTGAAAAAAATTACACATATAATCTGGTTTAACAAATTTAACATGCTTCTTAGGCACTTCATTTAATGTGTAGTTGTTAAATTGTAGTTCCAAAAGATGCAGGGATGGGAAATTTCATGGACATGTACTAATTCCCCACAATGAATGCAGTCATTGTATTTTATAAACATACCAATACAGAAAACAATTCTAGTTCTTTTTTATTATGCAGCAGATGAAACACCCCAAAGAGATATATGTGTACTGAAATCAACAGTAAAGCTGAACAAGGTAAGTTACAAGGTGGCATGAATATCATGATCAAATTTATGATTTTTTTTTGCACATATTAAGTATGATTGAAAAATATGGCAAATATTTAAATTCAAAAATATGGTTGCAGTAAAAGATACATTGTCACTCATCCTCCTCAAAATATTCCCCTTCACTTTTTTTTTGAAGGAAGGGAAGGTTTATTTAGTGAAGTCCTTGGAGGTTTTAGTCCATTCTAAGCTGTTTTCAAGCCAGAGTGGCACATGGCAGAGGGCAGCAGTTCATGGCAGCAGCAGAGAGCAAACGGTGAGGAGCAGTGACAACAATGGCAGCTGAGAGCACATGTCTCCCTTAGGTTGCATTCAGGCTGCCTACCCCAGAGTGGGTGTGATACTCACACCCATAATCCCAGAAGCACTCACATCCATAATCCCAGTGTATCATGAGTTAATCACAAACTCTAGAAGTCCTCTCCATGACTGCATGAAGCTTTGTGGGGACAACTAGACACAAACCATAACATTCCTCCCCTGGACCCCCAAAGTCTTATGTACATCCCTTTGTCCAAAAGACATTTTATTCCATCTCTAACAGTTGCCAAAGTCCTAACTTCCAACATTGCTGAAAAGTCCAAGTCCCAAGTCTCTTCCAAGATCTAAGGCAAACTGTTAGTTGTAAGCCCCTGTACAAACTAAAAGTTAAACACTTCCAGCATTCAGTGGCACAAGATAAACATTACCTTTCTAAAAGGTACACACAACAGGAGACTACATAGCATTGGGACCAGCACAAGTCTAAAATCTAGCAGGGCAAACATAAACTCCTATAGTTCTATGTGGAACATTCAAAGTAATCTTTGACAAATTGTGAGCTCCATCTGGCTCTGCCACGTGGCACTCTTGGTGGTAGCTCCCATGACTTCTCTCTTTGGCTGGCTTTGCTTCCTCCTTGCAGTTTCCCTTGTATGATCCACTTTCCTGTCTTTTCCAAATATCTTTTTTTAAAAAAATATATTTTGTATTTTAAGGAAAGATCTACAGGGTGTTCATGGTCTCACTGATAGACCACACTCATAATGATCCACCTATTTACAGCTTCCCAAAAGCTGGGATTATGGGTGTGTGCCACCATGCCCAGTCTCAGTTGCAATCTCAGCATGCCCCAAGGGTAGGGCCAGCACAGCAGGCCTGGAAGTCGAACCCCTGGCCCCGAACCTGCCTGTAGGTCTTTTAATCTGCTGAGCTATTTGGTCAGCCCTTTCCAAACTCTGGGGTTTCCACTGAATAGGCTTCTTACAGTTTTATTCACTGCCCTCTCAGGGTCAAACTGTCTGGCCTCCCAGGTCTTCTTCTGAAATCTAGGTGAAAGCCTTCTTGACCTCAGAACTCCTGCATTCTGAATGTATCTAAAATCAGTGCCACATGGATGATGCCAACTGGAGCAGTAACCAGGCTTCCTTCTCTCTTGGCTATCAGGATCATATGCTGGGATCACTGAGCACTCTAGCCCGGATTACAAGGAATAAATTCTCGATGCCCTGCCTTTCTGGAATGTGGTGTGGATGCTGCTGCCCTTCTGAAACATGGGATTTGGCAGTTATTTTCCACCAAGGCAAAGTCCCTCACCCTTGTGGTTCTGAGACTCAAAGGGTGGAGATCTGCCACCTCCTATGATGCTGTCAGGCCACACTTTCCAATTTCTTGTTCCATCTTGGCAATGGAGATCCTCTTAGCTCTGTCTTTGCATTCTATAGCTTTACTGGGGCTTTCTTTCTTACTAAACTTACTATCATCCTACTGGACTCTTTGCTCTTGATTCTCAACATAAATTTGGCAAAAAAAGCCCCACCAACAGCCACGCCACTACCTCAATATTTGGCTTATTTGAAATTCCTTTTGAAAGATTAATGAGTCCATCATACTTAATCTCAGTCTCAGGCCAGCTCTCTGGACATGAACAAGATTCAGACAAACTCTGCCAAACCATACACAAATCATATGGAATCCAAAAAACAATGCAGTCCTTTTTCCCAGAAGAAAGCTCCCCAGCCTGGTCTTTATAGGTTTGCTTTCTATCAGCCTTCTGGCCTTCTGAGTTCTGAGCAGAATCTCCTATACAGAACAGCCAAAGCTCTTCCAGTGCTTCTCTTATAGGTGACATCTCCAAACCTTTCCCCTCTGTTCTTATATGCCCCTCTCAAAAGCTTGCATTCCATACAGTCAGGTTTCATCACAGCAATGACCCCACTTCTCTGGTACCAAATTTCTGTCTCGTTACTCTTCTGTCATGGCTGTGACAAGTACCTGACACAGATATTCCAAAAGTTCTACTTTAGGTATAAGAATATGTTATCTTTTCCCTGGAAAATGCTCATACCAACATAGAAGGCTGAGAGCTCTTTGGGCCCTCCGAGCAGCTGGTCACACAGCACCTTGGTGAGGACAGCACTGGGCCCAGCAGCATGTGGCCTGGAAGCACACTCTCCAGCAGGGACAGCCATGCATAATTGAAGTTGCTGTGGAAGGTGACTGCCAGATTGGCCATGTGCTGGGTCTGTGGCTGCAGTGTGTCACTGACCAAGAAGGGCCTGTGTAGAGCAGCATGTTGATGCTTCTTTTTTCCAGAAGAAACCTCCCCAGATTTCTTCTTTGGGTACACAGGCCTCACGTGGAAGCTCCTGCCACCAGCCCACCATGCCTGCCAGTCTTTTGGCTTCATGTCCACCTGTGCCTCTGGATCTCCCCCATCATTTTGAATATACTTCTCCTATCATTCTTGTCACTTTCTGATACAGTTCTAGAAATCCTCTTTTATAAGGATCTTTAGTTGCATCGTCTTGATCTGTTCAGTCTTCATTTTGTGGTGATTTTGATTTGGGGGAAGAATGCGAAATCACAGAGCACCAAATCTGGTGAATCAAATAGGTGAGGATATATTGTCTTCATGAGCCTACTTTTCCATTGAAAAGTAGGCAACAGTATTAATTATATGTTTTATTATGCCTTATAAACCTACTCACTAAAGAAGACTTGCAGAAATGTTTTAGAAAGTATCAAGAGTGATGGGTTAAATATATTCAAAGGGAGGGGAGGTAGTTTGATGGGGCTTAATAGCCATGTGACTTTTACTGAAATAATTAAAAAAATTTAAACCTAAGCTATTCATTTTGATTACCTTTTGTGTGCATCCATGAAGGAAAAAGTCTAGAAATTTTGCCTACTTTTAGTCTAGAAATTTTAGGCTTACTTCAATTCTATGCATGTTAAATGTTGTTGTGGCCTTTTTTAAAAACAAATAATTTTTTTTTTCAGTTACAACATTCAAGTATACTGTTTTTTTTTTTAAAAGGAGTTCCTTTGAAGTACACAAATGGCACTGATTTCCCCATTATCTGGTAACCTTGGCACAGGGTCAGGCCTGGATTCCAGACCGTGGAAGTATTTATATGGGAATTAGGAGGGGAATTAGCTCCAAATTTCTATTAGCCTTTCTAGACTCCCCCTTATAACAATAATGACAGTAAGCTATAATAACATAATGATAAATTTATCTTAAATTTTACATGAAGTGTGAATAAAAATATGCCCAAGGGAAAATTTCCTGTCTCTGTGAGTATGGAAACAGAAGTGGTAATTCAGAATTGTCTTCAGTAGTGATAGTTGAACCTTTTAGAGTGACGATGAACATTTGGCTGCAGGCTTCATGCCATAGATTTACTAAGTCTAGTTGAACAATGAGTGTAGTTTACCCAGACCACAGTAAGGAGGGGATTGTAGCCAGAACAAATTCACATAGTACAGTAGTGCACAAAAGGAACTTGTTTTATATGTGATGTTTTGTGTTTCTTTTACAAGAGTTAACTCCTATGTAATAGAGAAATACAGGAATAATATCAAATCAATATGGTGGCCTCTTTGGTTTAAACATGTTTTTTCTTGGCATACTAAGATAATGCCAAGCCGGGCGTGGTGGTGTATGCCTGTAATCCCAGCACTGGGGAGGCTGAGGCAGGAGGATTGTTGTGAGTTCGAGACCAGCCTGAGCTACGAAGTGAGCTTAACGCCAGCCTGAACTGCATAGTGAGACCCTGTCTCAGAAAGACCAAAAAAGAAAAATGATAATGCCCTTTTGTCATTAGATAGTAAAAGCTGAACTCTGAACACAGTGACAGAAGAATACATGGAAACAGGACACCTCTGCCTGCTGTTGTCTCTTCATTTCTCCTTTGGTTTTATCACAGTTATTTCCAGTCTGTGTTAGCTTTCTGTTTACTATTACAAATACCAGAGATAATTAAGTTTTAGAGAAGACAGGATCAGTTTTTATCTCTAACATTTAGATGTTTCAGTCCATGGATAATTGGTATGATTGACTGGAGGCTATGGTAAGCCTGCACATGGTGTTGGGGAGTGAGTGATAGAGCAAAGCTTCTCACCTCATGGAAACTAGGTAAGTGAAAGAGCAGAAAGGTTGGAGATATAGGGAAAACAGATGAGAGCAGAGTTCCAGTGTGCACTGTAGGGCACAGTGATCTACCTTTCCCCAGTACACTATGATTTTTTTTGTAGTCCTAGGGTGAAACTTCTGGAGTTTTCAGTGATTACGGCCTGCAGTGTTATGTGTGCTATAGGATCACCACCAGTGCTCAAGGGATTGAACCCAAGGCCTCATGCATGTAGTTCAAACACTTTATCAGTGAGCTATATCCCCAACTCACTCCCTCCTTCAATCTTTCCATGTCTCTCATGCTCCCTTTCTCCTTCCCTCCATCCTCCTTCTGCTTCCCCAGAATCTCCCTATGCATTTCAGGCTGGCCTTAGCTTACTAGGTAGCCCAGGCTAGCCTTAAACTCACATCAGTCCTCCCACCTCATCCCCCCTCATGCTGAGATTACAGAAATGCCCATTATGCCTAGCACTCTTTCTTATTTGAGACAGTTTCCCTGTGTTCCTGGACTACTCAGCATCTCTAGAAGCTGGGGTTACCAGTGTGCAATTCTATGCATAATTTTAAGTCGTGTTACCTATAGAAACCTTTCTCTGCTTCCCAGCATTCTGTAGACTAGAAACAAGTCTTTAACACATAAGACTTTTCAGGACATCCCAGATCCAAACTATAGCATAATTTTCTTTACTTCCAAGACTTAGATGCCTTTCTTGCAACCTTCTTTGATGCTACCTTCATTTTGAAAATATGGTTGAATATGTAGTATTTCTTGATTAATAACTTTATCTTAATGATGCTAGTAATTTTTATTAGAAAATTTCAAGGGTCTCTCACAATAATATTATGGAAATTTTTAGTTTTCTGTATATTATAGCCCTCATAGTATAAGATTTTATAGGTCAGGAGATTTTTCAGGAATGCATATATCCAACTATAATATGTCCACACTTTAGCCTCTTGAGTAATATTCTATGATAAGAATGTTTTATATATTGCTTCCAGCTGTGTAGCCACTATTTATGGTTATAAATTTATGATTATTAAATTTCATTAAATAATAAATTCATGTCTGTGTCATACTAGGTATATTTGAAGCTTACAAGCCATTTTATGGTTTCTAGGATCTGTATTTGACTGCACACCTGTAGAGATAATTTGGAGCATACAAGGACTTGTGAGCTCCGTGTAATGACCCCAAGCATTCTTTCCCAAGTATTCTACTTTAGATGCTAGGAATTTACTTTACTAATGAAATTCAAGTGTTTTAGAATGGTATAGTACATATAAAACACTGCAAAAGGGAAAGTCTCATTGGAAGTGGTCCTGCCATGATTCTAATTATAAAGATGTCTGTGACATTTGGACAGGGCTGGCTGGTCATCTGTCCTTCCATCTGTCTGTCCAGCCATCAATCAATCCATCGATCCAAACATCCAAACATCCTTCTATCAGTCTTCCCCACAGCCTTGTTGTGACCCAGCTGGGTGCAACAACAGTTTTTATAATTATGGATAGATAGGTCTTCCCAACCAAATTTCAAGTAGCTTGAAAATAGGGATTTTGTTTCATAATTCTGAATCCTGTATAGTAAGTGACATTTTTGTAAACACAAGAAGGACCTTATTTTTCCTGAAAACCATCTGTTACTCATATTTTAGTGAAAAATGAGAAGGATTTTTCAACTCTGATGAACTGAAAGGGATTAACAATAGGATTATTAGGATAAAAGCTAGTTCAAGCTTGTGACACTTTCCAACTAAAGTGGCTAATGTTTATGTGTGATTTACAGTGATTTTGTGTAGCTTCTCAGTTCTTTTTCTTTGGTACAGGAGTTGAAATCAGGATGCTGAGCTCGCCAGGCCAGTGCTGTGTTGCTGAGTTATATCACTGTGTTAGTTGATAGTGTGTCAACTTGGCTGAATCAGCTCTGGCAGTTCTCATGTAGGGTCCTAGCCCTGGAGGTAGGCAGGGCCCAGGAATTGAGAAAGGCTTCCTGGCACCCTGTCCGGTTTCCTGCCACCCTGCCCCACTTCGTGGAAAAGTCTCATTCTTCAGAGGAGCTTGACCTTCACAGCCACACCACACCGCTCCGGAGCAGCTCTGATCTTTGCCCTGTGGAACGCCAGTCCTTGCAGTCAGCATAGA
>PVKA01001959.1:29285-64626 GCA_004027165.1 Ctenomys sociabilis | reverse complement strand
AGTAACTAAGACTATCACCATCCTGTCAAATGACTAATGTAGGGTTAACTTTTTTTGTGATTGTCCACTTGTGCCTCATAAAGCAGAGGACTATTAGACATAAGGACAGGGATATTAATGAAATGCATATGTGTTTTGCCCCTTACCCCAAGTTAGTTGCTCAGGAGATCTAATGTTTTGGGGTACTAGGAGATTATGCATCTAATGCAAAAACAAACAAACAAACAAAAATCTCGTAAGTTTGTGTCGTAAGATCTGCTTTAATGTCATACTTCACTTTGCATCTCCATGCTTTTCTCTCACATTCTTCTTTTGAATTAAAACAGTCTCATAGGTAATACCTGATTTTTCTTTATATAGTTCATCTTTTTCTTTGTTACCTTTATTTTTGAAAAATACATACTAAATGATTCTAGATCTAAATTGTATAATAAAGATTTCTTCCAGAAATATTAACTTTTTTATAATTCTATATTTTTAAATTAACATTTAACATTTAAATTAACTTGCATTATGGTTCACTATGTCAGCTATTGAGCATTGCTTCTCCTGCAGTTTAAAGGCAGTATTTTATTAAATATTTTTTGGAACTAAAATTTAAAAGACATTGTGGTATGGATAGACCAATTATCATAATACTGTAAGTTGAAGGAGTGCTTTTCCTCTGTAAGTATATGTTCTATAAATGGGAATCACCATTGCTTTCTACTTCATTGTAATTCACTTTGCATCCAATGCTACTGGAAAACTAATGAAAATGCTGAGACTATTTAGGTTTTATGTTACTGTTGAGAATTTTCAGTGGTTACACTGTTATATAGTACCTAATACTTTTAGTGTTACCGTTTTTTTTTTAACATGATGACTTTTATTTTTAGTTCAGTGATCCATTTTATTAACCTTTTAACCACTGAATAAGACTCGTGTCATAAAATATCTTCGTATGGAGGAAAATGTATTGCTTTTATTGTAAATATAGATGTTTCAATAATTCGTTAATCTCAGTAAATGTGTTTGCATGTATATTCGTATTCTCATTGGCATTAAAAACTATGGCTTTTCTAAGTCAATTGCAGAGAGAATGAAGGTGATAAAATAGGAGAACAAATGCTATGTTTCTGCTTAAGTATAATTGCAAGTGATAAAACTGTTGCCATAGTAAAATTAGGTTAAACTTCATACAATCTTTTCTGTGCTCCCAAGCAAAAAACTAAACCATAGCATAAGGATTTTAATGTCACCTGTTCCCTATTTCATTTGATTTCCTCCTCCTAACATAAAATAAACACTGAGTGTATTCTTCCTTTTAAAAGATTAATTTGCTGTGGGAAGTTGACTGGTATTGGATACTGCATGTAATCTGTGCAGATTTGTACTCTAAACAGCAATTGTCATTCATGCCATGCTCTGTGTGTCAAAAAGTGCTGTATCTGATGAACAACTGCAGCCCCAGGTGACTAAGTCTGTTTTGAAATGTAAGAGATATTATCTCTAGCATGTTATGAAGCATCTCATGATCTCAATTTTGATTTTTCTTGCAATTTAAAGAAAGAAATACTTCTCCTTTCTGTATGTCAAGGCAAGAGTATGTGCACATTTTATAAGTAGTAAAAACCAAAAATCAATTTTCAGTGTTGCATTTACAGTTATTATGTCAAAATATGTCTGAGCAATGTAAAAATGGTGCAGGTATATTTTGTATGTTATACTGTTTTGTACTGGGAATATATATTCACTTATTTTGTTACATGTTTCCATTGGGAATTCTGAAGTCAATTGCACAGTGACTACAGAAGCAGTTTTCTGAGCAGCATCTTTATAATACTCTGCTTGTGTCCACAACCATGTCAAAAAAATCAGGAAACAGAGAAACATACCTCTTTGGTTGGCTTGTGTTTTTGATGTGGGGGATGGAACTTAGGGTCTCTATATGCTAGGCACCCACTCTACCATTGAGCTACAGGCCTAGTTTTGCTTGTGGTCATTATAGTGACCTAAAAATCATAAATACAGAAACTGGCCCCAGTTCTGTTATAAAACAAATTTGTCCTTGAACTTCCTGGATCTCTCCAAATTTGTGAAGCACTTTTAGCAGCATGCAAAACATTGCAGTGTGCGTTTTGTACAGTAGCCCAGTTTTTGGTTTGTTCTTTCTCATTTTCCTTATTTCTTTATGTACATGTTTTAAAAATTGTGTTACTTCATCGTTTTCAATGTATTTAATGCAAACTTATGGTAAATCTTCCTACAGACTAAGTGTGGATTTCAGCCAAATTACCTTTCTCTTTCTAATTTGGTGAAGAGATGGAGGGAGGTAACGATTGAGAGAGAATGATAAAAATATTATTATACCATTAGTCATTACAGTTCATATGAGAATTAATGAATTGATCATTGAAAACAATTATAAAAGCATAGAATATTACATATAAATAGCATACAGTTCTGGAGAAGGTCATACCCTTTAAGAAATGTGTTCATGAACTATCAAAATAGTCCATTGGGCTGGGGAGATGGCTCAGTAGAATAAGCGCCTCCCTGGCAAGTGTTTTTTTTAACTTTACAAAGTATTTTTGATCTGATTTCCTCTATACCTTTCTGCATTTGTTTCTTCAGATGCTATTGTTTCAGAGATTTCAGGTGTATGGTTTCCAAATTCTTCTATGCTATTGTCTTCTGCATTTGTTGTGGTTGGGCTGAGGGCCTGAGAATGCATTTTGCTCCTTCTCTTTGTCATTTGTATAACATTGTCTTCTGACCTTTGGTATAGAGCCTTGATAGAGTTATTATCTTGTCACTGGGTCCGGATCTACCTAGTTCAAACTCGCTGAGGTGGATGCAGCTTGGGTCTGGCTGCTGTGCTCCACTTCTTCAAGCTACAGCCCTTTAAAGTGAACACGCTGTACCACTTTGGCAAAGTTTTCTGCTCCTGGATCAGATGGGTGATTCTTGCCTCTAGCCTGTCTGCAGGGAGTTCTGCTGCAGTGTTCCACACTGGGCCTGTCTGATGGAGGAAGTTATACACATACATACATATACATGTGTGTGGGTGTGTATGTGCCTGGCCTGGGTACTGACTGGAATAAGGATCCAGTGGACTGACAGGCCATCCCACTGACATGCTGGGTCTGCGTGCTGGCTGGAGTAAAGGTCTGTACAGCTCTGGGCAGTCCCCCACACACCAAAAGATATTTAAAATAAATAAAATTCTGTGATGATAATTCTTGGATATTTTTATCCAGCTATCTTTCATATGAGAAATAGTTACTTAGTTGCCAGTTTTATAGTACTTGTGTATATTGAATTTCTCTGGAGATAAACATAATGTTCTTGTAATGGAATTACTATTCTGTATTCCAAATGTAAATTTTCTAAATCAAAACAATGAAGCTTTAGAAAGACTAGGAGTCACTCTTCATCCTAATTCTACTCTATATACTCTTCGGTTTAAGAAATTGCACATGTCAGAGATTAGTAATCTGAAGATTTAAACATTAACATAGATTGTGATAGGTGAACCAGCCCAGGACTTGGGTGAAATCTTGAGTGAATCTCATTAATCTTTTAGTAGATTAATGAGACATGTATTGAGAATAAAAAGGTCGAATCTAAGATAATTGTATAGCTAAATTAATGCTTTATTTTAATATAACTTTTAATTATCCTTTTCGTACTTATTGATGGAATTATACCTTAAGTTTCACATATATTAAATAAATTTTTAATACATGGTCTCATTATTACCTTTTATATGTAAATTATAAAAGCCCTTTAACTCATGCAAAATGAGTTTCTTGGGAAAGAAAGTCCTTTGACAAGTTAATGGAAGGTGTGAAATGCATGTATAATACATGTAGAGCTAAGTATCAGGGAGGGATAACTAGGCTTTCACAGGTCATTTAGTTCCACGTTCTCTGGCAGGATAGTGTCTAACCTGTTTGTCAAGACAAAAATGCTATACTTTCAGGTTGAATTTATAGAACAGAGATGTAAAAATATATTTCAGGTGAGAGGGAACTTTCTGGGCCAAATTGAGATCCAGAAAATGTAGAAAAGATCAAATAATTGTGTTTTGGAAAATTGATTACAGTTGGAAATAGGAAATCAGATAGATAATGAAAGTTCTTCAGGTAAAGGAGAATTTTAATTCTTCTTTTTATTTTTTCAGATGAGGTATGGCTTTCCTTATAATTCTGAAGTATTTATGAAATGCTTCAAATTTGTACATGTTTATGAAAACTAAGAACATAGTTCACCTTAACTCATCTTCAAAACTCCTGATCTGAAATAAATGTGTTTTGGATAGAAAGGCAGAAGAAAAGGTTATTGGGTCTGAGTTATACATGAAGTGTGAATCCGTGTAGCTTATTCAGGAAAGTATTTTTATAATCAGACTTTATAGGTTGATTTGAAGAGGAAAACAAAGAGTAGAGGATTAAATATGTTTCATTCTGCCAGTAACTTCTGTCATCTGTTGTTATAACTTTGCGTAGGTGTGTTCTCTCTCTCTCTCTCTCTGAACTTTGTGTTTTGTTGATTACTCCTCTGTTTGTATAAAACTTCTTAAAAGATTTATGATTAGTTATTGTTTTTTCTATCTCAACTCTTCCTCATATTTCATTAAAATATTTTTTTTGCAAACAGGAATCGAACTCAGGACCTCATGCTTGCCACTCAAGCACTGTACTACTGAAGTATATCCCTCCCCTCATCTTTTTTATCAGGACACTCTAAGGGAATTTTCAGTGCCACAGCACTTCAGTAAAGTTATTCTAAATAAGTCTACTAAAACCCTTTAAAACTCTTCTTCAGTTGAATTTTTTTATACTGTTGACTTTTTAATCCTCATTCTCACAACTAGCCACTCCCTTTTCTAGGACTGTGGTATCTTTGTGAACATGTTCCTTTTGTTTTTTACTCACTCAAAAGCCAATTTTTTAACGTCTTTTGGGTGAAATTTCTCAGGGCTTAATTCATTTGTTTCTTTTTTCATTTCTTAAGAAGTGAACAGATTAGAATTAAAATAAATTGCAAGTGATAGAGATCTTCACTTAATAAAATAATATGAATTTTACAGTATTTGTTATAATACATAGTGTTGTCTTACAGCCAGTTATTTGTACTACCAGATATATGCATGTAAAATTGGAAGAAAAGAAAAAAAGGAAGCAATGTATAAGAAATTAATAAGACAAAAAGGAAAAAAAAAACAATTGGAGAAAAGAGATAAAACAAATTAAGCATTAAGTGCTTCTTTCCATAGCCCAACAGAAATGCACAGTACAGTTTTCCAAACTGTCCTGCTTACATACATAGATAATTATTTTTCCTCATTTCCTTTCCTGTCCTTCTCCTAATGGATTGTCCTTAATTCTATGATTTAGACTGCGTTCTTTATGTTTATATCAGTATCTTATGTCTCTTGCCTCTGCACTTCCCTAAAGTATAGGTTCATGCTATCAGCTTTCTACAGGATGTCTCTGGATTTTCTGAAAAGCACTGTAGATGTAGCAGAACAGATAAAAAAACTGGTTCTCTAGCCTTTTCTCTCACCTTTTCTTTGCCTGAAGCTTTCCCATCTGAATGCTTAGCATTATCTTCCATTGAGTTGGTCAGGACAAAAATTAATAACTCTTTCTGTTATCCTCCACCATCATCTAATCCATTACCAAGTCTTGTAAATTTTTATCTAAAATGTGTTCCTTCTCTCTCCTTTTCTTCCCCATCACTGTAGTTCATACATTAGTATCATGGGCTGCCAGAACAGTGGTCTCCTTCTGGCTGTGACTGTGCATCTTGACCATCAGTCTTATGCCATGAGCTGAGGAGCTCTCCTATGCCACTCCTTTCTGTGCGTCTGTCCTGTCTTAGCCAGTGGGCCATGCATGGAAACCTCTGAAACTGAGACAAAATAAACCTCATCTCCTTAAATTGTGGCTGTCAGGTATTTTGTCCTAATCATGGAATGCTTATCAACACACTGATCATCCTTTCTGCTTCCTTTTATTTCTGTTTCTCTGTCATCTTTTCTGATAGCAACCAGTGACCTTTGAAAATATAAATTAGATCATAACTGTACCTTTCCCCCAATCTTCTACTGACTCCCATTACACTTAGAATTAATTGTGCATTCCTCATTTCAGTACTGATATTTGCTGCCTCTAATTTATCTCTCCTTATCATCTTACATGCCTCCCTTATCATAGCACTTCAGCCACACTGAGCTTCTTTCTGTCTCTGTAACAGACAAAATTCTCAATACGTGCCCTGTTTCTCTGCTCGGTATGCTTAGGTTTGTAGGTCTCAGTTCAAAGAATAGACACTGGGAAAGATCCCCATCGGCTACTCAGTCTCAAACTATCTCCCCATTACATTTCTCTTATATGTTTTTGGAACATTTGATATTCTATTAACATTTTGTCTGTCTACTTGTCATTTTATGTCTAAGCTCTATGAAAATTGTGAAGACTCAGTCTTTTTCATTCTAGTAGCTGTGTGTAAAAAACTTTTGAATGAAAGATGTTTGAAAGATTTGAAAATGTTTTAAATCTTCTTAAACATTTTAAGAGCAGGTTACAATTAAAACAAACTGAGTGATTAAATTAATCTAAATGAAATTATAGAATTAAAAAATTTAGCATTTTATTTACAATAGTTTTCCATATTCCGTGGGACCCTGGAATGTGCAAAATTCTAGTTATCTCTATGACAGAGGAACCTTAATGTAAGAAGAAGGGAAGTGGGAAGGATTTATCTCATTAAACTGATCTGAAAATTAGGTCATTATCTTTCATACCTGTAGCACACTGTTCACTTCATATGAAAAATAAGAGCACTAGTTCCCTTCCAGTGACTGTGACTCCATTTTCTGTGTATTCACAAAATGACTAATTGAAAAACTATGTGATGTGCTCTATGTCACCTACAAGCAAAAGACAGAGAGGAAACTAAAATCATGGAGTTAGAAGGTGTCTGGATGTTTACAGGAGATTCATGCTATACATTTGATCCAAGAAAAATCCCTGTCTGCATTGCCTTGTAACACTTCTGTCTTTTTCACTCAACCATTTGTTGACATCTGTGCCTTTATAGTCCCTGGGTTTCTATAAGACCACTCTTCTCCCCAACCTGGCCATAGGAGTATCTTTGTTGCAGAATATCTTTCCTGCCAGAAATCAAAAATTGGACAGAAGGCTGCAATCATTTTGCTTTTCTTTGTTGAACACACCAGGAAATAATCTTGTTATGGCTGTTGGTATGTGCCATAGAATATTGTATTTCACAGTGTAGAAGCAATATTAATGTAGATGTCAAATGAACGTTAGAGTATATATAATTTGTCATGATTATTCAGAATTATTCCCTTAAATTGTAATGATTCACTCATTAGATTCTGTTCTATTAAGAGGTTTATGAGAAGGCCCTGAAGTATGATTGTAGAATGTGTAGAGTTCTTTGCAGCATACAGTTTTTATTAGTGTTATAGGTATAACAATTTTCTTGTCACTGAGTTTGAGTCATTCTTGCTTGTTTGAAAGTTGTGTGGCTGAAAGTTTTTATTTGCTCTTGTCCACCAGGACTTTGTTATTTAATGAGCACTGTCCTTATTCTGTGACAGGTACTTTTCCTGGATGCTCTCCATATTTTAAGTAATTTTTAGAGGAATCTAGTGAATTAGATTTCACTGTGCCTATTTACACATTGTGAGCAACTGTGTAGTGGTTGATACACTGTGTCAACCTGAGAAGTTTAGAATTTTTTAATTCAGCAAGGAGCCAAGGTGCTTACTTTGTAAATATCCTGAGCCTTGTGTGAGTACTTCACACCCTGGGAGGTGGTGTGGTGGGTGGCAGAGCTGTAGTGTTCTTAAAATATAAGGGAGGAGGAGAGGCTTGTGGGAAAAAGACTTGTTCTACCTATTTTGCTGTTGCTGCTTTTGCTATTTTTCTCTTTCTTTCTTTCTTTCTTTCTTTCTTTCTTTCTTTCTTTCTTTCTTTCTTTCTTTCTTTCTTTCTTAACGTCTTTGAACTGTGACCCTTGTGCCTTGCAACCCTGTGTTGATACCAGCTGATTATGGATTGAAACCTCCACAAACTGTGAGCTAAATAAACCTTTTATTTCTTAATTTTGGGTGTCTGAAATTTGTCTCAGCAAGGAGAGAAAAATAACCAAGACAAAATTTTATTTGCTGAAGATCATGCAGTGATTAAAGCATAGTTGAGTTCAATTTCAAGGTTTGATTTCTGAGTTCAATCTGTTTTCTGTAACATTGCTGTCTCTGTACTATTTATTTTCTGTGATCTTTCCTGGAACCAAGATTCAGATTAATACAAACACAATACATAAAAAAATTCCATTTTAATCACTATTAACATTAGTTTAAGATTGCTAAAGTATTTTCTTGATTGTCCTTTTATAGCGAACTTTCTGAATATGTAATATGATTCTATTTATCTGCAACAGTAGTTGTTTTAATTAATTGTTAAACTCCTTGTGGTTATGTTTGGGTTTCTTTTAGACAGAGTTTCACACCCTTCCAATTGTTGGCAAATACTCATTCTAAAGAAAATCTACCCATCTGTTCAGCTACTTGCCAAAATATCACAGTCAAAATAGTAGATTCAGTTTCACATGACTTATGAGGTATTGTTGCTAAAATATAAGTCAGATTCTATTCAACAGATGTGGAAAGAGATACAGATTGGATAACTCAGATACAGAATGCCCAGAAATCTAAAACTTTGAGCACTGACATGACACATAGAAAATTTAAGATTTTTGAGAACTTTGGGTTCCATATTTTCATAGTGAAGATGCTCAGCCAGTGAAATATGCATGAATATTATAGAATCTGAAAAATTTCCAAATCTAAAACACTTACATTCAAGCATTTCAATTAAGGGCTATGCAATCTGTATCCACTTTGTAGAATTTACAGTTTTTAGTCCTACAAAGGGAAGAGTTTTAGAGGAATTTACATGCCCAAAATAGCATTTAAAGATTTTATTAGAATTGCAATTGAATAGAGATGATATAAGAAAAAAGTCACTAATCAATTAACCTTAAGTACAACATACATTACGGATAGGCTCAGTAACTTCTAGGCATACAAGGAAGGCTATTTGAGTTGTATTGTTTGGAGGTCTCATTGACATAGTGGTCACTGGCAATTTACTTAACATAGTTCCCTTTCTTTTCTTGAAGCATGTGGATATTCTGCTATGATTTTTTTTTTTAATTTTAAAAATATCAGAAGGATTTTTTTTTTGGCCAGCTCAGGATGCGTTAGGGCAGGTCTGATAAGGCATGAGGATCTGGGGATCGAACCATGGAATTCTGAGCCTGACTGCTTTGCTTAAGCAGGCACCTAAACAACTGAACTAATGGGCAGTTAGTTGATCTTTTTGAATGGTAGTTAATCTACCCTCACCCCTCCACCCCCGTTGGGAAATGAATGGTGCCGGGCACTCTATCAACCACACTTCTGGATCTTTTTATTCTGTCTGTAGACAGAGTGTCACTAGGATGTCCTTGCACCTATGATCCTCCTACCTCCTCCTTCCAAGTAGCTGGGATTATAGGTATGTGCCACTGTGGTTTAGTTTTTCATGTTTTAAATTTTATCTACATGGAGGCAAATTGTGCTTGTTTTTCTGCTTTTTTGAACCAATTTTCTGAGATTTATCCATGATGGTGTATATAGCTGCAGGTCATTCAGCCTCATTGCTGTATAATTTTCTGTGTATATACCATAGATTGTTCTCAGTCCTTAATAATTACACATTTCATTGCCATGAACATTTATACACTTTTTTGCCTTATGAATATATAAAGGAGCTATTTTAGCCTACCTGCCTCACCCCACCCCATCCCTCCCCACCCCTCCCTTCCTTTTTCCCATTCGTACCCCTCTCCCATTCCCTCCCCTTCTCTCTCTGTCTTTGGAGACAAGGTCTCACTATGCAGTTCAGGCTGGCTTCCAACTCACAGTGATCCTCCTGCCTCAGACTCTTTGAGGGTTGGGATTCCAGGTGTGTGCCACTATGCCTGGCTAGGGTATATAAATTCTAATGGAATTATTGGGCCATGAATATGTTTTATCTTCGCTTTACTAGATAAGCTTAAATTGCTTTTCAAAGTTACTGTGTATATTTATAGTTAACCATTCATATTCCAAGACTTTGCAAACATTTAGTATTACAAGATTTTAAATTAGCATGTTAATTATATTTTACATTTTAGAAGATTTTGTTTTGTTTAGATATTTTTCAATCTGTTTTTTCTTTAAATTCATTAAACATAATTATGTGCCATGGTAAATGTGATTAGAAAATATATTTCTAATATTTTGCTGAGTTTAGTTCATTGGCCTTTGTTCCTTTTCTTTTTTAATTATAAGCTTATAACATGAATTGAAGATGTACTCATCCAGAGTGGGTTTGCTTCTTATTCTGTTGACTAATATTAGGTTTTAATAACCCTATAATTTCTTTAATCATAAATACAGTGTATATGTATGGTGCAAACTTGGTTAGATATGTCTTTGAACCTCTATCCAGTGGTAAGACCTAGATTAGATGGACAGAATTCTTGCTTTACCTTGCTGTGGAATACATTTACTCTAATCTACAATTATTCTTTTTTAATTTTTTGTGTTTTAGGGAAAGGTCTACAGAGTGTTCAGGGTCTCACTTCTAGATTGGACTCATAGTGATCCTCCTGTTTATAGCCTCCTAGGAGCTGGGATTACGGGTGCATGGCACCATGTCCAGGCTCAATTGCCATTTTAGCAAGCCCTGAGGGTGGGGCCCTGCCTGGCAGGCCCAGGGATCAAACTTAAACCTGGGCCCCTGCGCCTGCTTGCAGGCACTTTAAGAATGCCGAGCTATTGGGCTGGCCTTAATCTAATTTATGAGTTGTTCTAATTCCAGAATACATTGGTCCCTTGGCTTATGAACTTATTTCCTTTCATGATTCTGGCTGAAAATAAGTCAAATTTCCCATAAGGTCAACATTAAGTGAAACCAGTGAATTTGATTCTGCTCTCATTAGACACAAAATAATTAATTTTGTGAACTGAGATATCACTGGGCAGTCCCTTGGGACTCTTAAGGTTTCTTTAGGAGCTTGTTTTTTACTTTCCAAACTGGACAAGGGTCAAATCTCCAATGCTTTGTGCCCAGGTGGCTGCCAAATGGAATTTCAGCATCCTGTCTTAGTTAAATGTTTCTCTAGGTCAAGAGTTTACTTACCTCTGTGAATTGTGCTATTGTTTGAATATAATCATGGTGGAATGTTTTTGTTTCTCATCACCTAACTAATGAATTTCCCTTCCTCTATTCCTTCTTTTCTTTATCCTTTCCTTGTCCTCAGGGCCACCCCTTCCCTTCCCTTCCCCTTCCCCCTCCTCTTCCCCTTCCCCTTCCCCTCCTCTTCCCCTTCCCCCTCCCCTGCTCAGTTTCCTGGGCTGGTCTTGAACTTGTGATCTTCCTGACTCAGTTCTTGCCTCAGCTCCTTTTTTTTTTTTTTGCGGAACCTGGGATTGAACTCAGGCCCTTGCACTTGCCAGGGAAGTGCTTATTCCACTGAGCTGTCTCCTTGGCCCTTGCCTCTGCTCCTAATATTTCAGATTATAGGTATAGTTCACTAGGCTCAGCTTGAGTCTTCTTCTTCATTTTATTAAACATTTCAATCTTATAGGAAAGGTGGATAGATACAACAGGTAATATAGTCCAGATTTATTAATTGTTAGCATTTTGTCATTTTGTTAACATTTTATATTGCTTGTTTTCCTGAGATATTTAAAAAATAGTTGTTGATATAACGATACTTTGGATGCTTTGGTATACATCCTCTAAAAATACAGACCTTCTCCTTTATAACAATGCCATATCATATTCTACAAGGCTAATAGGAATATGCTAATATTGTTTCTCATTTCTAATCCATATTTTGATTTTCCAAGTCATCTCTAAATATCTTCTATATGTCTTTTCCCTTCCTTATGAAGTTACAAATAGTATAACAATACATTTTAAAAGATATTGTCAATAAGACTGGTTCATCATATTTTCAAATGTAAAAATGTAGGAAGGCCTTTTTTGATGTCTCAATTTTGTTCATTTTTCAAAGGTTCCCACTGTGTTCCATAATTGGAACTCTCCTTCTGAGTTGTTAATCATTAGGATTTTTATGCCCTTTTTAAGGACTTATATGACCCAAATGCAAGATGGCAAGATGTGCTTTGCTTATGGACATTAGACCAAACAGGTAAAAGTTTTAGGGTTTTCTCAAGTAATTGTGACATGACAAAAAACTGTGATATAACATCAAAAATAATTTAATAAAACCAGTTTGTCTTTAGGCTTTTCTTTTCTGAGGTTAGCTAAATTCTGTGGATCCTTTATCTTATCCGTTAGCCTAGCTGCATGAATATGACACAGAATAATAAAGACTAAGTGATCCCAGTTACTTTATTAGAGAAAACAAATGAATAAGGGTTTTTTTTCTTAAATGCAAATTTACTTGAATATTAGTTCTCATTACTAGTAATCTCTTTAGGGGTTGAGATTTGCTAAATTTATTTTGACTGATTTATTTTTAAGATGGCTCACAATTTTAAAAAATATAGTACTGTTGAATAATAAACATCAATTAAGAAACATGGATTTGCTGCTGTATTTTGACAATTTCCAAATTATTTGTGTTTAATTATATGCATAAAGTCCCTATGCTTGTGTGTTTCTTTGTTACTGACTTCACAGGAGCTCAGTAAGATTTTAAATATTTATATGTTACATTTTCCTGCACCTGCCCCATGATAATATACACAGACCATGCAAACAAAGATGCGCTTAGCGAAGAGGTTGTGAAACCACTTTTATTACCATTCTGATCTTCCTTGGAAATGAAGCTGATTTTTCAAATACTGCTTAGGCATGCCATCTAGCAGTCAGTAATTGTGCAGCTTATATTCGTGAGTTTCTCTTCAACATGTATGTGGCTATTGTGGTAATAACTGGTGAAATGTTCCATTTTAATTTGAATGAATAAAAAGAAGATAGCATAATTTTTTTTAGGGAGGTAAAAATCTTTAAAAAATGAAATTAAATGCCTGTTTGATACTTTGATTTTGATCATACTGGTAGTAAATATGTGGACAGAAAGTTTTTTAGTTCACTTAGGTAAGCTGAAATTTGTTTTTTCATTCCTCTGTTTTTGTTTTTTTGCAGTAATGGGGATTGAATTTGTGACCTTGTGCTTGCCAGTGAGGTGCTTATGCCACTGAACCATCTTCCTGGCCCTCCTCTTTGTTTTTCAAATTATTATTATTACAAAGAAGGTTCTGTTTTTTTCACCTTTGAAATTATTCCTAAGTATCCCAGTAGTTATCTTGGCATAAAACATCTGAAAGTAGTTTTCATTGGACAGTAAGCTTTATGATATATAAGACAGAAGAGAATTATTTACCCTTATCAGGGTCATTGCTGTGAAACAGTTTCAATGTTAGTCCTGTTTTTCGAGGCATATTTCTTATATACTGTACTTTTAAATAACTTTTTTTACATTATGTTTTTTAATACCTTTGTTTGTATCTTAACTTCATATATTTTGTTCTTCTTATAAATAAGCCATTATGAGGAATTTTTACACATTAGTTTGAAACTTTATGCCTTTTCTTTGTTTTGTCTGTATAAAATCAACAGTTCTTCCATTTTTCATTTGATATGCTTGCCATATTTGCCTTAACTTTCCAGCACAGAACAGAAGCCTTTTAACTAGATTTGTATGGCAATTGACATTAATTCCACTTTGGCTCATCTTTAATTTCAAATATAATATACCTTTGTACCAGTTTGCAATGTAGAATGTGAAATATATTCTGTGATTGGATTTCAACTTCTTTCCCTTCTGTTTTTGATCTTTTCTCTTCTAACCTGGTATTATGTAGACCATGGTACAGTTAAACTAATACTATCGCTTCTCAAAAACAAAAAATAATCTGATTTTAGAATGGTACCTAAAAAATTAAACTGTGGCTATCTTTTGCCTTCTGGGTATTAGAAGGTAACTTTTGGTGTTAAAAGAGAGCCACTAAATGGGAGTATGTTCGGGGAGCTAGTGCTGCTGAGCACTTGATAGCAGGAGATCAGAGAGATTACAGTGTAAGCTAGGATCTCAGGGTGCTGTGGAAATACCTTCTTGAAGGAAGAGGAAGAGCTGTATTGAGCTAGAAGAAGCAGATGCAGATGAGACCATGTTTTTTATTTATAAACAGGTTGAAAATGGGGTTTATTCAAAGACAATGCCTATTAGAAGAAAGTCTAGGGCTCCTGAGGACAACGCCAGGGTACAGTTGGGGCCTATGCATCGGGGCTGGACTTCTCTCGACTTGAACAGGACCTGTCTTGGTCTGGCATGCTGTAGATAGGGCAGGCCAGGTGAACAAGCTGGGAGCTGAGTGTTCTGCTGTGCTGTCGTAGGTGTGGGAACATAGTACCTTCACATGCCCTGCTTATTTCCACTTCTATTTTTTGCCCATGCTGTTCCTTTAAAATGCCTTTTTCCTATCCATTTTCCCAAATGTTTTGTGGTGGGAGCATGCACTTAAGTAATGTATGCCCAAATTGTGTCTTCTTGTTGATTAGGTGGCGATTCTGACCATTTTACATCACCATTTCTTATCCTGTTTTCTCTTTTGATAATGGAGGATTAAGGTATGCTTTACTGATGTAGGATTGGAAAGTGTAGCACTTTTGTCAGCATTCTCAGTCATAGGCTACCGAGGGGGAAAATGTGATACCTGGCCATAGCTGTGAGTATAAAACATGAAATTTAGAAGAAGATCTGAAGAATACTGATTCCTATGAATAAGATCCCCTAAAGATTGCTTGTTTCTCTGCATCTGTGACCCTTTAGTCCATCAGTTGGGAAAGGGTAATAGTTACAGATAGCCCAGTGACCCACTCCATCTGTAACTTTTATAGACAGACACAAGGGACATGCTGTGCCTAGAGGCAATGTGTCTTCATATATATTGAAAGAAAGCAGTTTCCCAAATCTATTCTTCATATATGAGGAATTTCCTTTCTCTCTATGTGCCCTATAATTTTATTATTATTATTATTATATTATTATTATTATTAATAATAATGCATTTGATACAGGGTCTCACTGTGCAGCTCCAGCTCCTGTGATCCTCCTGTTTTCAGCCTCCTCAGTGTTGGGATTACAGGTGTGAGCCACCACACCCACACTCGGCAGCTGGCTCATGTGCCTAAGTGTGGAGCTGGCGTGGCATGTGGTGCTGGGGCTCAAACCCCAGTCCCTGTGTTTGCCTAAGCAGGTGCTTAGTCTGCTGAGCCAGCCTGCCCAATAGTTATTGAATTGATAAATAAGTAGTATTTTAAAATTATGTTCAATTTTATATCTTTTTTATAGGAATGAAAATCTACTGAGCTAGTAATACTTGAGAAACTCTCCATCACATAAGTAGCTAGTACAAGAAGATTGATACGGATTGAAGTTCTGAGTGAAATAAAAGTTTCACCTGGGATATCTTTTGTAGTGCCTGGTGGTATTCTGTATATGTTTGTATAAGTATGCATATCTTGATATGGCAGTGTGATAATTCAGTTCATGTGTAAGAAATCTGATGGTCAGATCAGGTCATTGGTGTATCTGTCACCTCAAACATTCAGCTTTTTTTTGTATTATGAGCTTCAGAGTCCTGTTTTTAGGTATTTTGCAGTATATAACTGTTAGTTACATTTATCCTATTCTGCTCTAGCACATTAAATGCTATTTGTCCTTTCCAGTGGCATCCCTGGTATCTGTTTAACCATCTAATGTCATACCATCTTCCCCTCTGCAGCCCAGCCTGTCATACTCTACTTCTACAAATCAAATTGTTTAGTTTTCACATGTAAGCATAGTGAAAGTGGGGATCCTTTTTTTTATTCTAGGTCTTACAAGAAATTCAGCTTTCTGCATTTAGTATAGTGTTTATTTCAAGTTTATGGTATTTGATCTTAATTGTTTTGAGGTATATTCCTTTTATACTTAATTTTTGAGAAGTTTTTTTTTTTTTTTTTTTTTTTTTTTTGCAGAACCGGGGTTGAGGTCAGGCTCTTGTGCTTGCCAGGCAAACATTTATTCTACTGAGCCATCTTTCTGGCCCTGAGAGTTTTTATCATAAAGAGATACTGAATTTTGTTCAAATTCTGGTTTTTTGGTTTTATTTTTTTTTTAAGAGGATAAAAAACAATAAAAGCAATACAAAATTTCAAAACAAAATGATAGGAAATTGACAATGGTTATTATATTGCATATTGTTATCTTCAAAGTAATTGCTCAGATTAAAAGATTAGGAACGATTTCTCTAGGTCATGGAGGTATGTTGGTGGCAGTTTGATAGGTATTGCATTAAATCTGTACAGCAGTTTTGGGAGTATGGCCATCTTCATGATGTTGGTTCTTCCTATCCAGGATCATGGAATATCTTTCCATTTTCTGAAATCCTCTATAATCTCTTTTCTTAGGGTGTTGTAATTTTCCATGAAACGATCTTTGACTTCCTTGGTTAAGTGAATTCCAAGGTATTTCATATAGTCATGCAGAATTGATCAAATAATATAAGCACTAACTGTTCCTTTCAATGAACTAATAGAAATTAGTAGTACCATTATTTTAGCTGTCTTGTATGTATATGTACCTTTTTCTCTTTTCTCCTAGTTCTCTCCTTTTGAGCAGTTTAACCTTTTACAATATCTATTGTACCTTTTAAATCTTAGCACATTTATTAATGTCTGTTATGTTGACTATTCTTCCATTGGGATAAATCGAACTTGATCATGGTGTATAATCTTTTTGAAATATTGTTGGATTTTGTGTGCTAGTAGTTTTGATCTTTTTTTTTTTTTTTTTTTTTACCTGGATTCATTAGAAGCATGTGTACTATTCTTTTTTATTTTATCCTATCAGGTTTTGGTGTTAAAGTAAGTGCTGGTCTTGTAGAACGAGTTTGAAAGAATTTCTTCCTTTTTTATTTCTTGAAATAATTTGAAGAAAGTTAACATTAGTTCTTCTTTAAAAGTTAGAATACACCAGTGAAGCCAGCAGGATGGTGTTTTCATTTCATTTACTCCTTTCCAACATTTAGTGTTATCAAAAATGCACGTTTTGAATTTTAACTTATCTTGTTTGTGTTGCCTGTTTAATATGTATCAATTAAGACTTTTTTGGTAATTAAACAAATAATTAGTTACATTTTGAGATATTTATTCTTCTGCATTTATTTACATGACTGTTTCTAATGCAGGATGATATAAGCACTGTCTTTTCCTATCTTAATGCTACCATCAGGCATTTGAACATTGTAGATGCTCAGTAAATACTTTGATGGTTTCCACCAATTACCAACATATCCATACGTATACTTGAAGCAGATTGTCACAGTTTAAAGTAGACCGGTGCTATTCTTGCTTTTGTGTGAAGAACATATTTATTGACAGAACATCTTGGAGTATATTTAAAATAAAAATTTTAGAATATATTTAAAATAAAAAGTGTTATCCACTTTTCCTGTTTTTACCCTTTCTTGTTCTTGTGATTTGTTTCTTCTATTTTTTAAAAAAAGTTGATATTTATGTTTTCATCACAGGCACTAAAGTAATTTCGGTTGCAAGTGTTTCTTGAAAGAATTCTCTATTGTGGTATCAGTGGACAGACACTGAATAATGTTGGCCATGCCTGATAAGAATATAACCAAGATACAAGATTTAACAGAAATGTGAGATTATATTGAAGCAGTTTTTGAAAATCATTTTTTTTAATATTTTGCAGCAGTGCCTTATAATTTTGCATTTAGAATGATAATTCATGCTAATGGTTCTCATCTTCCATGAGGTTGAAGAAATCAATTCTGAAATGGCAGAATGAAAGGGCAAATAAAGTCAATGAGCTGTCAAAGAGTTTTTCTTCATCAAACAAATCCCAAAGTACCCTATGTTATACTGACCTTTGATTAGTCTTCTTTAGTGTGTTGATAGGCAGATTTGTTTTATGTTATCATATAAAAATTAACAAACTTATTTGGTCAATGAAACACAAGGTATTTGAAAATAATACGTAGGAGTGGAATCTCAATCTTCAGAAGAACGGTGAAGAGGAAATATGGCATTGATTTTGCTGTTGCTAAGCAACGTGTTTCACTGAAGCAGATGTGGTGGGGAAAGCAGTGGAATCTGCCAGCACACTATGCAGGATAAAAAGCATGCTATGCTGTGATGTTTTTGAGAAATCACAATTTTTGACTTGTAGTTTTCCTTTCCTCTCAATTTTCCATGTTGAATATTGTATATGTTAGGATCATATGGTCAAATATATAGGTTGTAAGAAATTTGGAGCACTTTGGAATTTTAGAGAGCTGTGAAAGTATAGTATTTGCAGAGCCAATTGTAAGAGAATCACAATCCCTATTTTATTTCAGAAGTATTATTTTTTCCATTCATAAATTTATTCAATCATGCATATGTCTACATTGTCACTTACTAACAAACCATATCCAAATATGTAATTCATCATAATGCTCTTAATGGTCTGATATAGTCTGGTATTGGAGATTGTATTTCATTGCTTTGATCATGTACTGTAGGTTGGATGTTAGGAACCATAGTATCAGTGCCAATTTGTGTAATGAATCTTTTGAGCCTTCCTCCCAGGAGTATGACTCTGAAGCTTTAGTGCATGTGAGAATCTACTGGGAAGCTTGTTGAAAGACCTCTCAGTTCTACTGCTGATAATCCTATTACCAGAGATCTGGAAGCTGATGTAGGAGAGTACATTTTACACAAGTTATCCAGGTGGTCCTGATACTGGCGGTAGAAGGACCATTCTTGAGAAATAGATAAATCTGAAGATTTCATCAGTTACCAGGCAAGATGTATTTGCCTGTTTTATTAGTGGTAAAACCGCTGACTGTGGTTTTATTTGTTGACTTTGTTTTTCTCCTGGAACTCTTCAACCTTTCGGTCTTATAGTTGCTTTTGATTCAATAGTCAGACCAGTTTGAATTACTAGTAGAACCTTGTTTCTAGGTATCTCTAAGGCACATTGTGAAGGACATCCCAGTATTCCTGCTTGGTATGTGCCCAAGAGCAAGTAATGTAAGTTCAAAAGTACAAACAAATGTTACTGTGTAGTGGAGACCCTAAAGATTCAAATTTGAAGCTGCCTTTGAAAATAAAAATATGAATAAGCACATACTTGAACTTATGGCCACCTATTAATTTTTTTTTTTAAGTCAGAAGCTGGTAACATTTTAGTGGTTTGTGAGTTGTGAATCTGGCATTCTTTTAATAAAGTCTTACATGATGATAAAATATTGATGTGAATTAACAAGTACAGCAGTTCTTGCCCATATAGTCTTTAATTGATAATTTAATTTTTTTCCCTGTTACATATGCTCTGCCTCTCTGTTTTGTATCTAATGCAGGCTGTGTTAGGATCTTGGCTTTATACTATATAGTAATACAAATTAATGTATTATTCTTATGAGTTTATACATTTTCTTAACTATTCATTTATCAAGCCAAATGACTTATAGATGACTTGAACATTTAAAACTGTTCAAAAGTTAAGAACTTTGATTAATCATCACTTCTGACTTTCTTTTTGGTTCCTTACCAGAATAGTTTTCATTGAATGTATGTGACATAATCTGTAAAAAATTAAGCTTCACTAAAGGCACTACTGTATGACTAGTTATTTAAAGTGTTTGCAGCAGTCAATTAATCTATATAATTTATAATAGAGATTTTGCATTTATATTTTCTAAATGCCTTCCATTTTTTAAATTAGTTGTCTTCATTTCAGTCTGTACTCATCAATGAAATAGTATATTTCTGAGTGTAAACTATCATATTAGGTTTGACTTTTAGCTGAATCTAGTAGTGAAGATCAAAATGAATTATGCTTGAGTGGAAAGGGATTTCAGTGTTGCTCTGTGCTTCATTTGTTTTCATCCCACATGCTGTTTAATATAACTAATTCAACTTGAAAGATACTGAGCCAAAAGAATGACCTTCATTGATTTTGGCTAATGCATTTTTTGGATATTATGTAAGTACCTGTACGTCTGAATGGTTCTGCATAAATAGCAATGCAGTTTTATATTGTCCCCCCCAAAAAATGCAGCATGATTGCTTATGAGTAGCACAGAACAGGTTTCTGGATGTGTGTTCTTCTCTTGGTGCAAGTGGGTAACTTCCATTAATTCTTGTAGAGGCTGCTGGTTTGCACCTAGAAATTCAGTGTTTATGATATGACAAGCAGTGAATATTTGAGGGGTTATTACTGAACCTTTCAAAAAAGCATTTAAGTGACTTTTAGTACTGGTGACATGTAGTAATCCATTAGAAACAAGTGATTCACAATAGTTAACTGTGTTATCAATGGCATGTTTCTGAGAAGGGAACTATGTATATGTTTAGATTTATTTCACTTCAGTCATATTTATGTCCTCATTGTAGCTATGGCAGCTCCCAGTAATGCACTGCTCAGCAGGAATAGTTAGTGTTGTTCACTATGCCTAGGCCTTTGAAACTCTGCTTGTTTAAATCACTGCCATTATAATGGCTCATGTAGCAGCTCTCTTGTGGAAATAAAAAGTGAGTTTGGAATCGGAGATGTGCTTTGTTAGCTTGTGAAGTAAAGATAGGTATCATCTTAAAAGTATTTTTTATATTATTTAGATATAAAGTGTAATCTTACTTTATGGAATAAATATCTAAATGTTTCTTATCACCTTGATTTTTGTGTATTAAACTAATGTTTTTATATTTTTCATATAATGGAGAGATATTCATCTAAATTGAAATTCTTACACAGATATGTAGGCAATATTAAAGAATTCAAATCTCTTAAGACTTCAGAAACCACACATTTATTGAGAAATAATAATATTTTCATTAAAACATCCTGGAAAAATATGAATTAATAAACTGGGTTAGAGAATCACGTGGGAAGTCTTGGCCAGGTAACCCTTTCTGAGATCCATTGTCATGCAGCAATGTGTGAACAGTAGGTTGAGATGAAGTATTGACTTAACAAATTGGCTGAAAAGTTGAAAGTTACACTTGCCTTACACTGTAAATTAAGTTCATATTTATTTTTAGTATATTATGCCTTTATACTTTCAAAAAGACTTCAGACTTTCCCTTGGTGTAACAGTGAATTAATGCAAAATATAATGGCTAGATGCTGATACAGAGCACTCTCTTTAAAGATTCCATACTTTTCCTTTTGATCATAAAAGTAGTATATCTTCATTTTAGAAATGGGAGAAAATCTGAAAATGTGTTTTAAAAATTTTTCCATGTATAACTTATAGCAGATATTATAGTTGTTTTTCCATACATAAGTTTTTTATGTATTACACAATTGATATGTAAAAGTTTATATGCTGCTTTTTCATTTAGCATTATATTAAAAACATTATATGTAGTTCATTAACATTTTCAGAATTATGGTTTTAATCCCTAAAAAAAATCTTACTTTGAAAATGCTGAAATTAATGTAGCTTTCTGTTGAATTTTATTCCTGATCCTGTTGATATAGGGGGAAACAACTCCCAACCTGCTAGATATCAGTTCCATTGAGTTCATGTCCTCCCAAACATAAGAATGAATTCTAAGAAATGACAGAGGTTAAGAATAGGAGAAATTTATTGAGATGGTTGCTGAGAGAGAGCATGGAAAGTGGTTACTACTTTGTCTGGGGTAATTTTTGTAGCAAAGTTACAGTGTTGGTTAAATTGAGATTCAATTATAAGGTTACAAGCGTAGCTGCTTAGTTAATATTCATCCAATAGAGAAGCAGGTCACATAGGAAAGGTACCTGGAAAAAGACAAAGGCATTTTTGGGAAGGGATGTGTAGGAGGTTCTGGTCACCCACTTGGGTTACTGATATCTTATCTGGATTTTGCTTAACCAGGTGATACCAATTGTAGTATAATTCCAAGTTATTGTTTATGCATTAGAGAGCATATCTTGAAGGTTGGCCTTTGGCAGATGTGTCTCCAGCAATAATTCCGTTTTTATTTTTTCTGCTGACTTCTTTGACAGCCCAATTCTCTCTGACTATATATTAATTTCCGCCTAATTTATCTTCTTATAATGCTATAGCTACTATGTTTTTCTGGAACATGTATGTGTCTTTCTCTTTCTCTCTTTTTCTTATAAATTAGTGACTATAAAATGTTTTCTGTGAAGACTGAGGTTATAAATACTGTATGCTTTGTAGTAACTGTACATAAAAGGAGACAAACCAAATTTATATATATATATATATATATATATATATATATATATATATATATATATATTTTTTTTTTTTTTTTTTTTTGCTGTTGAGAAACTCAGTGGTTAGAAGTTAAAGCCAAGGGCTGGTTACATGACTCAGTGTATTAAAGCACTTGCAAGCAGGCGAAGGGGCTGGGGTTTCTATCCCCAGTTCTGCCCTTACAGCCCTGCCCCTGGGGCACACTGAGAAGGTAATTGAGACTGGGTGTGGTGGTAGGTACCTGTAATCCCAGCTCTTGGGAGGCTGTAAAACAGGTTGATCACTAGAGTCTGATCTAGTAATGAAACCCTCAACACCTGTAAACCCCCCCCCAAAAAAAAGTTACATCTAATTATATGTTTTATTTTATTTTATTTATTTTTTTTTGGTCTTTTTTTTTTGAGACAGGGTCTCACTATGCAGTTCAGGCTGGCCTTAAGCTCACTTTGTAGCTCAGGCTGGTCTCGAACTCACAACAATCCTCCTGCCTCAGCCTCCCGAGTGCTGGGATTACAGGCATGCGCCACCACGCCCGGCGCCTAATTATATGTTTTAAAAACTAAATTTATATTAAAAAAATAATTGTGGTAGTTGTAGTGGTACATGCTGGTAATCCCTGCACTTGGGAGGATAAGGCAGGAGGATCACATGAATTTGAGACCAGCCTGGTCTATATAGTGGGTACAAAGCAAGACCTTAAAAAATAAAGTCATGATTTCTTTTCTGCCCTCAGTTATTTTTGTCTTTTTTTTTTTTTTTTTTGAGACTGTTTCATTATGTGGTTCTTGCTGGCCTTGAATTCACTTTGTAGCCCAGGTTGCTCTGGGGCTGGCAGTAATCCTCCTGCCTCAGCCTCTGGATGCTGGGCCAGCTACCACACCTAGCCTCCATACAGGTTTTAGACAGTTCATCTTTTGCAGTCATATTTAAATTTCATTGTTATGTAAATTCTTTCAGGAATTTCATTTACGTATGTATTTATTTACCTGTTTATTTTTATCACAGGGAAGATTATTGTTGAGACATGATTTTTTAACTTATTGTTGTTTATCAAGTTTCTAGGTTTTTTTTTTTTTTGGTTTTCCAAAATCTGATACTCAACAGGATTATAGCAGCACTGACAGCCAATATTTATTAAGTACAATTGGCCCTCTGTACTTGTGAGTTCCACATTTGCAGGCCAAAAACATTTAGGAAAAGTTGTCTATAGTGAATGTGTACAGACCTTTTTTAAATCCTGATTCCTTACCCAATACATTATCACCTTGCTTACATTGTATTAAGAATTATAAACATTATAGAGATAGTTTAAAATTTTAAAGTGGAAAGAAAGATGTGTATAAGTTGTATGTAAATACTATGCCAATTTATATAAGAGACTTGATTTATATGAGAGAATTAAACTAAATATCTGTAGAATCCCCAGTGGATTGTAAGGGACAAACAACTATGTTTATAAAGGGTTCAAAGCACCATACTAAGCTCTTTATCTGGATTAATCTCCAAGTTGCTCCCAGGTAGTCAAAACACTCTGTATGCATGCAGAAAGTGAAGTTCCATGAGTGAAACACACATATTGCAGGACCTGGGGTGAGCGATAAACTTTGTCAGTCTTTGCATGTCTTCTAAAAATGTCTCTGCGACTTAAGACATAAAATTGCATATAAGTTCAATACATTGTTTTTAGTAAGGCTGTCTTTGTTGTACCCTGGGGTGGGGTGGGGGATTAAACCCTGGCTAAGCAGGCGCCTTAGTCCTCTGAGCTTTCTGACCAGACCACCTTTTTCATTCTTGTCACTTGTTTTAAAAGTATGAGGACACGTGTGTAGGATTTCCATTTTGGAGCTCTGACAGATTTTAATAGGAACAGCATGACAATATGGGCCAATGATAAAGGCGAAAATGTGGAAGAAGAATAAATGTACCTAAAAAAGGGAAGTATGCATCCAGATAATGAGGATCAGATGGTAGGAAAGATTGATTTGAAATATGATTAAATATATCAGTGGCTTGTATTCAGCAATTCAGATTTCGTGGTTTTGATATAGTCTGGGAGTGGCACTTTCTTCTGTATATTTAATTTATATGTGCAGTATCCTATATTTTTCTAGAAGTGACTATTCATTGTGCCTATTAGAAGCAACGTGAGATGTTTTCTATATTATAGCTTACAGTAGCATTCTTTGCTAGTTCCCAGAATTAAATGTTCAAGAAATTCAGTTTTTTTTTTTTTTCAGTCAACTTCTGAGTCTGCCAACACTTTTGGCAAATCGCTACCTTTCAAAAGGCATTTAAGAATTAATATGGGTTATATTACTGTGATTTGACTTTTTATAGATGTTAACTCAATTAAAATGATAAACAGTACAAAAACTGTATTAAAATTTAATATACTTACTCTAAAGTGGCTAGGGTTTTAAGCTTTTCCTAACCTTTTCTGAGTTTTATTGAAGCATTAAATATGAAGTGTTTTCTTTGCCTCTATGTGATTAGTTATGTATTGGTCACAATGATGAATCTACTGTCTGAGAAGATGCTGAGTTAGGAGTTCTACTCAGGCAGTGCCCAAATTGCCTTTATGCAGTAGAGTGAGTAAAAATGTAGAAATAGAATTGGTTATTGATTTTGCTTATTTTGCATTTGTTGCAAAAAGAAAAATCATTCTTGTAATCTTTTAAGAATACAAATTCTGTACAGAGTTCTTTGTTATTTTTGTGTATCTTTTGGTACTCATAGAACTTTCTATATGATGATCATTGTATTTCTTATGGCTCTGTACAATTTAGCATGTGTAAAATCACTGTTTATTAATAAGTTAATTTACCCACTGAATTTATGTTGCTTTTACTTAAGAAAAAAATCAGAATTTATCTTATCTTCTCATGCCGGCTTTCTGTGATGAAATCTTGGTAGGTTTTGCCTGTATTTTAATGTTCATTTATGTATAATCTAGACCTACTTTATTTTCAAAAAAAATCTTAGATTTAAATTATTGTTATTGTTATTGTCATTATTATTATTATTATTGGAGTAGGCAACTTAGGACTGTTTTTCTTCTACCCCTAATTTATGATACTTACCACAAATGCCATCCCAAGGATAAGTGAGGGCAATTTTGCCAGGTTGATATGAAAATCGTAGCTGAAATGGAATTGTAAGTGGGAGTCTTGGTTTTGGAAATTGAAGTGAAGATGAGTGATTCATTATAACACTTAAAATGAATATTTTCTCAATCTTGATCAGTTTTAGTATTATCTATATGTTACAGGCATGGAAATGACTTGGAAAAGTTAAGCAGCCTGACTTATAGTAGTGGAGCTGGGGACGGGAGTTTCATTCATTTCTGTTTGATTCACATCATAAAGGAATTAATAAGAAATGGAAATATTTGAGATTGCACATTAGTGCTCCCATTTTCCTTCTTTCACCTAGAAAACTGTTAAGGCAGGGTCCAGCCACACTTGGCTTGCTATGGAAGTGGCTCCAAGAGAAGGACCTGTTCGCCTTATAGTGTTCTACATAATGAAGAGAATGGAACACTTTACTGGGACAGTAGGAATTTTCTGGCCAAGAAAATAACCTTGCATAGCAAGACCCTCAAGATTTTTCCTGAGATAATTTTTACTTTCTGAAATAAATGCTTGTAAGAGTCACCTTAGACTTCTATTTTCTTATATAAAACTCCCATGTTTTTAATAATTTCCTCCTTGTGGGTACAAACAATCCTTTTTGCTATCATTTTTGAAGATTCTATTCTTCCAAGTAATTTTACTGTTCACAAAGAGGCTGATGAGGATAGAGTAAAAGTTTAGTCTGATCTAGCAACGGCTCAAAATGAAACTCACTCATGTTTCAGGAATTAAGCCTAATTTCCTGGGTTTGAAGATGGTGTTGGCCAGATATATCTCCCTGCCAAATGAAGTTACATTAGGAAAGTGTAAAAATTAAAAACCAGTGCGTTCTAAATCAAGGCATGAAGGGATCTCTTGAGACTGAAATTATTGAACATCAACTACCTATTTTGACAACTCATAATTTTTCCTTACTTTCTTAAAAATGTATTTGTGTAAGGTCTCACTACTCGGCTTGGATCCACAGTGATCTTTCTGCTTTCTGCCTTCCCAGTGATTATGGGTGTGTGCCACCACATCTGGTCCTTTTCCTTACCTTTTGATATATGTAGATGAAGGAGCTGTTTATCAAATGAGAGACTATTAGAATTTTATTCTGAGAAGCAAAATTTTGCTTCTTAAAGTAGGGCGCAAGGGCCTGAGTTCAATCTCTAGCTCTGCCAAAATAGAAAAGTAGGGATTTTGAGCTACTATGTCATGAAAGAGTATGTACATGCCATGATGCACAGGAATCTGGTGCATCCACTGAGGCAAATCACTAAATTAAAGTGTGTTGTGAGTCTTTTAAATTATCCAAAATAAACATCTTTTTATTTTGATTCATTCTTATTGGGGTTGTCCTAAAGACAAAAGCCAGTTCATTTTTAAGTCACTTAATTGAGCCCGTAACCCACATGGCACACAATGCTGAAGTGCTTTGGATACATAGAGATAAAGAGAACAGTGTCTACTTACATTTGAGATGGGAAGAATGACAAGTAACACGTGGAGAATTAGCCATGGTTGTTTAAGTGGGAGTTAGAAAAAGGAATTGTTGCAAAGTAATCTGATTTCAGAAATTAAGGAATGAATAGCAGGTTAGGAGACAGAGTGACTTTAAGTTATAGCAGATGTACTTTATATTTCATGAGGTCAGTGAAGTCCCCTCAGGGTTTTTCTTGTAGTCCTGTACCTTATTGTGTAGATCCTTTGTCTGTGTCATCCATGTGGATGAGTCACGGCCAATGCTTGACCAGTTTGCTCTCTGTGAGAGCCTGAGAGAAAGTTTTCTCTCCATGTGACTCTCCCCAGGCACACTATCGATCATCAATCTCTTTCCTCTGTGGCTCCATAATCTCCTTGTTCAGAAAATTTGGAGCTCAACTGAGTTTCATGATTTTGCAGTACAGGTTCTCCTATGTCCTGAGTCTTCGCTGACCTTGAAAGGCTAGGGCCAAAATGTTGGCTGACCTTGCAGCTCTTCTATTTCTCAAATTTTGATCTGTATATTGGGTTGTTACCCATCCAGAAGAAAAGCTGATTAGTACCCTGCAGTATATGCCATTCAGTTTGCCCTAACTATCTGACTCAATTCTTTTTAGTTGTTGTTGTACATTTCTATTTGTATTTATAACTTCTTATACTAGGGAGACTATATGATATTTACACATGTGTGTCTGTCTTATTTCACTTATGAGTATATGTTCAAGTGGCATCCACTTCAGTATAAATGCTTCAAACTTATCATTCTTAATTGCTGAGTAATGTTCCATTATATAGAAATACCACATCTTTTTCAACCATTCCTCATGTGATGGACATCTTGGTTGTTTCCAAGATTTTGCTATCACACATTGCACTGCTATAGACATAGGTACACATATATTACTATGATACAATGTTTTCAGATCCTTTGGGAAAATTCCCAGTAAGGGGATAGCTGGCTTATAAGTCTTGCTCTATCTAGGTCTTAACCATCCAGCAGAAAAGTATAAAAATGAATTATACATCGCGGGGCCATAATATTAAGTTGAGCTGTAAATGGTTATGGTCGACAACATCTTCGGATAACTCACTATTGTTGTGGAATGCTGGACTGTGTTGGATTGTGTTGTTGAGTTCAACACCTAAGTTAGTTGAATGACAATGGAGTGCCCATCTCTGACAGGTGTAGAGCAAGGAAGGGGTATAGAAAGGAAGGATCATGATGTGTGTGTATAGACAGTACAGTTGGGATAGATAACGTGCTTCTACATGGTTCTATGAGGGGCAAGATTTGCACTAATGGTGGTTGCACAGGATATTGTGTCAGCTTCTAGTACTATGGACAACCGCTAGGAAAATAACAAGGTAGAAAGTATTAATTATTGAATCTTTGATGTAATTCAGGTATAAAAAATAAGATACGCAAACAGCTACAGTTTACTGATAAGAGACATACGGTATAATAATGTCTGTAAGTATAATATCATGTATACACCTTTTATGATACCAAAACATTATGAAAACAGTTTGCAATGTATTCATTTATTAAATCCATCTTGTCAAGGTATCTTAAAACTGTCTCATCGGTATTTGTACTTCAATAAAAGAAAAGTAAAATAAAAATAAATAAATTAAAAAAAAAGTTATAGCAGAAAAAGAGGTAAAAGATAGGTCCATACTTTTTCTTTTGTTACCATGTAAAATTTGGGATATTTTATGTACATGTATTTCTAGGTCTCTTGAAGGTGAATAGGCTACTCTGGTCTCTATTTTCACATGCAGCTAAGTTGGCTGGCAGTGGGTAGTGATTTGCACCTTCAAACAGGACTGGTGCTCTTTAACTTTCCATATGGCTCACTCATGATTGGCTTGGCCCCTCTTTACGTGAGTTAAAGACTTCTGGTAGATACTATTTTAATTTCAGCCAGTGAAGGGATATAACAGAAGTGAGGGGAAGCTATAAGCTAGATGTAGGTTGTGCCTTTTATATGAAAAGGATGAAGGTATTTGTTTACTAAATGAAAAGGTTTAAGGACCAGTGGGAGACTTGGAAAAGGGGGAAGATATTAGTGGGTTCAATTGTATTCCCCCAAAATTCATATTTGCATACCTATTCCCAGTACCACAAAATGTAATCATATCTGAAGATGAGGTGTCTACAGGTTTTGTATAACTGGTGTCCTTATAAGAAGAAAAATGGACACTAGGCATATATGTGTAATTGGCATGGAACATGCCAAGAGGTAGCAAGAGGTGCTTCTGCCAGCCAGAGGGAGGCCTCAGAGGATGCCAGCCCGCTCAATACCTACAGACACATTAATCTTAAGCTTCTAGCCTCCAAAACTGTGAGAAAATAAGTTCCTTTTATTTCAGACCCTAGTCTTTGCTATTGTTATGCCAACCCCAGCAAACTAATCCAGAAGAACTTGAGGGGCCAGAGGGAGGAGATAATAGAGCAGACTTTTGACTGTAAGAAGATAGAGACCATGTCTGATTGTGTGAGACAAATCCCCAGTATCTTACACATATCTAGCTCAAAGGTCAAGAAATGTTTATTGAATTAATTCAACTTGAATTTGTAAGAAGGAAACAAATCCCTGAGGTCAGAAGGATTTACTGAATGAGGAAAGGCAACTTGAAAGTATTCTTAAATTTCCGACCTTTGTTCTTTGTGTGAAAAGGTTGGAAAATGGGTTAGATTGGTTTGGATTTGTTATCTTGGAATTGCCGTGTTCTTTCACTAATCACTGAGATTTTATATTATATATAAGCAAATATTTTATATGTACTGAGTGAGAAAGGATTTGTAGTGTATTCTGCCAGATAATGAATAGTAATCTCTTGTTATCAAGAACTGTTATTTTCAGGGGAAAATTGCATTTTCTGAGATTGTATGTGAATGTAATACTTCATATTTTGGTGGTTTGGTTGAAGAAAGATGGTGGGTTAGAACAATTGAGGAAAGAGGAAAAGAAGTCTTTGGAAAAGCTTCTGGGAAAAAGTGATAGCAATTGGGTGGTTCCTCTAGGACTATTATGTACAGTTGAGGCCCAGCTCAGGATTTCCACTAATAGGAGCTGTCTGACTAGGCTGGAAGAACTTGGCACAGAAGGTGAGAAAGCTTCAGAGGCCAATTGGGGAGGCCAGCTATGAAAAATGAATAATTACTTTTTAAAAATGAATTTAGTATAGGGTCTGCAGAGGCTCACTGCACAAATGAGACTCATAGGGATCTTCTGTTTTCAACCTCCCAAGCACTGGGAGGCATGCACCACCTGCTCAGTCTTAGTTGCCTTCTCTGCATGCCTCAGGAGTGGAGCTGGCATAGCACAATGGGAATCAAACTCTGCTCTCTGCGCCTGCCTAAGCAGGCACTTTAGTGTGCTGAGCTATCTGGCTATTCCTAAATAATCACTTGTATAAGAAAGCATACATCGGGAGGCTGAGGCAGGAGGATTGTTGTGAGTTCGAGATCAGCCTAAGCTACAAAGTGAGCTTAAGGCCAGCCTGAACTGCATAGTGACACCCTGTCTCAAAAAGACAAAAAAAAAAAAAAAAAAAAAAAAAAAAAAAAAAAAAAGAAAGCATACAGTTGCTTTCTTATAAGAAAACTGCTTTTTTTTTTTTGTAAAAAAGTGGCCATGGATATAGCTCAGCTGTCAAAGCACCTGCGTAGTGGCGCACACATGCAATCCTAGCACTGGGGAGGCTGTAAACAAGAGAAAGCACCATGAGGGCGAGGTATGTAGTGAGACCCTGTGGCAAATGCATAAAATGTAAAAACAAAAAAAGAATGTGCTTTTATGAGGCATAGACTTGAGTACTGCATAAAAATGAAATATGTGTACATTACAGGTTTCTTAATGTAAAATACTTTTAAATCACAAAAATACATTGTACAAAATATTAAAAAAATTTAAATTCACTTATAAATTCATCATGTAGAAATAACAATCATTAATGTTTTGTAAGATGCATTTCCACAGTTTCACCTGTGTTATCTGTATATAGGATATAACAATGCTTTGTAATAAATCTAGGGGTCTCAAGGTGAGTGACATGAATCAGCTGACTGCTTAGGATGACATTTCTTGGTTTGTAGTGTGGTGAAGTTAGAGCAGCTAATATTTTCATAAACAGACTATATGTGAATTCAACTGGACATTATTGTCCTTATTTTGCTGATGTTTCCTCCTTTACCAAGGTCATCAGGGCATAACAGCTGGTGCTGCCACCATCCTAATGCCTAATTATTCTTCATAAAATGCATATGCCATCTGTTTAGGTTACAGTTATAGTGACCCAAACCATAAACTGAATTGCATGTGTGTGCTTAGGCTGACTTAGGCAAGACAGACATATTTTACATGATAGAAAAATGCATTCATTTAAAAAATAATGCTTCTGACCCACTATTAGCAGGGATATTCACTATTAGGGATTAGTGATTCGTCTATATTTTACTCTATGTCTCTTGTTACTGGTACTGTATATATGGACTCATAGATTTAAATGGGACACTCTGAGCTTGTGAAGAGGAGCACATTCTTTAATTTGTCTCTAACAATTATATATGTTGATATTGCCCTATTCTGCCACTAAGACTATAAATAAAGTTTCTGTGCTTAGTATATTAGATGCATTGAGTGAATAAGAGTTGGTAAATATTTAGTGGGGGAAAGTGATATGAATTTAATAAATCCTTGCCAAGGACTGTTTTCAAGAACTTTTGTTTCTGAGAGTATGCATGGATTTAATGTTTCTCAGGAGACATTTGTAAGAAATTTTTTTATAGGTAGGGGAAAGGATGGAAAGACCTAAGTTTAAATTCATGTACTTCATCTTAAGCTGTAGTAAAATGGGGCTGAGAGTTGTCATCTAACAAGGTTGTCTGGTTAATTGAATTAGATAAATGAAAGGCATAATACTTAGTATAGTTCCTGGGAATTATTTCTGTCTCCTGATTCTTCTCTATTGGAGTGGACATCTCTATTTATGCCTGCTTAGCATGTATCACTCCCTCCCTTAGAATAGAATTTCTTCTTTTGCTATGGGTAGCTTTTCCTCCCTCTTTGAATATTATGATTGGTGTAATTGTGGATTAGTATTAGTCAGATGTGCTCTTTGGATGTATTGTATAGCATAATATTTCAAATATGTGGAACAGTATCTGGAGGAAAGAGACTATCCAGTAGTTTTTCATACTTAGATTTCCACAAATATTCTTAAACTAAATGCCTCCTTCTCTCTCAATCCTCCCCCATCCGCCTTTATCATGTTGGTTATGAAACCCAAGGCCTCACATGCTAGGTGAGTGTTTGACCTGTGTGCTATATTGCCAGGTGTAGCTCTTCTAAGATGAACAGATTGGTTGTGTTGCTCATATCCCAAGTTCCAACTTGAATATGAATAATTTCACAAGCATATTTTTTAAAAATGTATTTTGTACAGGGTCAGACTCATAGCGAGCCTCCTGTTTTCAGCCTCCCCAGTGCTGTTGTTGCAGGTGTGCACCACCATGGCCGGGCTGGAGTGCAGGCGGGGCTGGAGCAGCATGTGTCTGGGACCAAACCCAGGTCTCTTGCGCTTGCCTAAGCAGGTGCTTAGTCTGCTGAGCTATTTTACTGGCCCTCATATTCGTTCTTTTGTTAAGTTCAAGTAGCATGTGTTGGTTACTTTTTTTCATATGTGCAGTGATATCATATGTTCAAAGAAGAATAAGATCAGGTTTCTTTTTCCTTTGGTATGCTCGGTTGAGTGGCTTCATAGAGGGTATGCAGTCTTATTAGTGTATTTGTGTACATAAGACTGTAGCCTGAGACACTGTCCCAAACTGAAGTTGTTATTGGGAATAGTGACAGTTACTTCAATTCTAAAAATCTTAATTCAGACCTATTAAGTTAAAAAACCTTGATGCCCATTGGCTAATTGAAGAATTAATTCAAGAATTAGCCAGTGGCAAATTAAAGAATAGCTAATTCTGTTAAGCTTTTCATTTTTATTTGTTTTGGTTTCATCTTTATATTCATCCTGTTCAAGGAAGAAAACCTTAATAGTTTTATATTAAAATGTAAGTGGCAGTATAAAACTTTTCTTTTTTATGCTACCATTACAGCATTCAAAGCTATAGACTAAGATCTAATAACTTAGTAGCACCAGAGGCGTGGTTGGCCCACTGTTGTTGGCAAGAGCAAGACTTTAATGGCTATCTTAGATGGTAGAAGCTACTGCAATTTCTGCATGAGCATTCATTTGAGCATTCAAAGCTATAGACTAAGATCTAATAACTTAGTAGCACCAGAGGCGTGGTTGGCCCACTGTTGTTGGCAAGAGCAAGACTAAATGGCTATCTTAGATGGTAGAAGCTACTGCAATTTCTGCATGAGCATTCATTTGAGATACTATCTTGGTAGGAAAGAAATTGTAAATCTCACTATAGCAAGTCTTCAATTTATGAACAGGTTCTATTACTGAAGAACTTCAATAAGTTGGATTTGTTCCTAAGTCTGACAAACTGAGTTGTATATAACTGACTCAGATGTACACCATAAAAGTATTAAAAAAACTTGAACTGTTCTATGCTATTGTCCTTATTCTTTAGAATTGTGTCAATAGTTCAACAATTCATGTAACAGGAAGAAGAAATGACTACCATCTTTTCACCTCATTTAATCTCTCAATTATTTTTCACTTTTGTTTCTATGGTTATTGCTTTATGTACCCTAGTTCCACATCATTGCCTTTGGACATTCTGAGCTCTGATTGAGCACAATACTGCTGTACCCTGTTGCACTGTACAGTGAGCTTTCAGCATCACAAGTGTGATAATGTCTGACAGACAGGAACTATGTTGTGATTTTTTTTCATCTAAGAATATAATAATATAAGGTCTGTTGGTATGTGTGAAAATTTATAGCTTGAATGTTCATAGTTGGCGACTTATTATACATGTAAACTTTTTAAAAAACTGATTAACCTATTGTGTACCCTTTATGATAATAGATTGGTTTTAGGTCCTCTGAATGTTTTAATCTTAATTTATTAAGCTGTACAAACTTTTATATTGAGAAGTATAGCTTAACACTACTTCTGTTAAATGTTGAATATCCAAAATATTCAATAATTTTTAAAATAGTATTCTGGAGAATGAGCAGCAATATAACAACTATTGTTGAACATATTTTATCTTGTTTAGTGAAATTCTGTATCATTTCTAATGTTTTTCTATTTTTAAAAAATAAAAAAGAATTGTTGAAAAATAAAATAACAGGAACATATATATTGAATTCACAATCAAGTATTTGCAATAAGGTTTTTAGAATTGTATGATTGTTCCACTAAATTGGCTTTAATCGTTTTTAAGAGAATTTCTCCTGATTTTACACGAAATAGTGATTCTGTGGCTACTAATTAGAAAGAGTGCCTCCTTGTGTAACGGCAGTGCTCCAGGACCTCGTCCTTGGGGCCAAGTCTGTTGCCACTGAGTTGCATTCAGCTTCATGAACTTTACTCTTACAACAGACTTTATATTTCTTTAATTTGGATTAAAATTATATATGTAAATAGACTAACAGTTGTGTTTAGCCTTTAGAATTTTGCTTTTCTACTGGGCCCTTACTATATTTCTCAACTAGGAGGGAGGGATGGTAGAAGAAGAGGAAAGCCATGTTGGCTGGCTCCAGTGTCTGAATTTTGAACTCATTCATAGCTAGTTCTGTACAAGCATTCATCACTAGAAACAGTTTATCTAGAAATAACCAGGAGACTTTATCAAATACATTCTGTGCAAATATCTCCCCTCCCCCAATCTTGAGAACTGCCAAAGATCTAAGAACTGTATTGCCTAATAAATACGTAAAGCAGATGTACAGATATATCAAAATGAATCCCAGTATTCTATATAATTTATACACAGTAATAAAAATATTATGAGGTAAAAACATTTTAAATATTACATCTCACTGATATTTCTGTAAAGGAATATATTTCCTTTCTTTATTTTTTATAAGTACAGAAATGACAGTACATTGTACTTTCTTTAATTTTTAGGACCGTCTTGCCCTCTGTATGGCCAAGTAGCTCTTACTTTGAGCAAACCTTCATTTTTCTGAGTAAAGGTAGCCTGTCACCACTGGCTGCCAATCACTGCAATATCTGGTGTTCAAAACTGTAAATCCTTTCCTTCTATAGAGCAAGGAAGACCCTTACTATAAGAGGAATATATTGTTTCTGTTCAGCGAATTACAGGATAATAAAGAGTTACTCTTTGTCCTAATAAAGTATGGACTATAAAAGGTTAACTTGGAAGAAAAGTGAACTATTACAATATATTCCCTCCTTCCCTCCCTCTCTCCCTCCCTCCCTCCCTCCCTCCCTCCCTCCCTCCCTCTCTCTCTCTGTCTCT